>SDVV010018921.1:0-13643 GCA_016164225.1 Gammarus roeselii | reverse complement strand
CAGGCCTAGAGGTAGACCGAAGTTTGGATGGATGGATGGTCTGAAGCAGGCGTTGGGAAGAAGAGACATGAATGTGGAGGTGGCGAGAGAGCGTGCAATGAACAGGCGTGAGTGGAGAATGGTTGTGAATGGTTGATTTTGACGCTGCTCTGATGTGCTTTCCCGCCCTTGGCATCCCGCTGTCGGGATGGTCGTGGGTGGGGGGGCCCGGCCATTATGACGCGGCGGGGGTAAACCAGTGAAAACTGTGGGCCCTGCTGCTGACGACGGTTCCTCGGTACATTCGGGACCCAGAGTGTAAATTGAGGGGCTACCGGCCGGACCCTTTAGCACAAAAGGGCTAAGTGGTGTGAATGTGAGCGTGTGAGGGTGTGAGGTGCGCCTTGCCGTCGGCCACACCCCTTTCTGGGGGATGCGGCCTAGTGTCTGTATCTGTACCTTAGGAGTTCCTGTACCTCCTGTGGCGCCCGTACATACCATAGACGTTCGCTGTGCAAAGGACTTAGTCTTTGCGCAGTAGTAAACCTTAACTCGAACATTGAAAAAGAAGAAAAACAAAGACTAACTTGATGCAGCACTGTTTGCTGGTTTGACATTCGGCGCCAGAAGGACGATGACTCCAGCGCGCTTGAAAGCCTCGTCACTCTAATCTTATCTAGAACTCTATCCTAACAATTTTCCCAATAGTTGTTGCCCACCGGTTCCATTTTTTTTCGGGTGGGTGATGCCAGCAAAGTGGCGCTATTTATTTCATGCAATCTATCTCAACGACTCGTCATTTTTCTTCTTTCCATTCTTGCTTTTCTCATGCTTGAAATTCCCAATCTTAGAATTGATCCGATAAATACATCTCTGTTTTCTACTCTTCTTTATCTTCCTCGACCTAAACTGGTGTTAGGCGCATTATCGCAAACACTGCGAATCTTTGGGGCTCTGGAGCAGGGTAGGTTAAGAGATGACGCTCCTTGCTGCCAAACAAGGAGTGCTGGGACCGTGGCTTCAGCGCCAGCTCCTGTGCATACCGTTGAAATCCGCAGCGTAAGGACGTTGACTGTGCGCAGTGGTAATCCACTTCAATCTAATCCAATCTAAAATTTGGCTATAGCTTAATGCAGATAGTTGCTTTTTTGACGTTTGGCGCCCGAAGGATGCGGACTCCAGCGCTAGTTAGTCTCGTCACTGGAATTAAATCTTAAGCTTATTGCAAACTCCCTTTTGATAACACTCCCAATTTGTCGTTGCACACGGGTCCTAAATCTTCTCTCTTCGGGTGTCTAACAACAGCCAAATTGTGTGCGCCTTTTATGCAACCTGACGCATTAGTAAGCCCAATCACTCCAACCCTGCAGTCCATTGACATTGAGCGTATGAAACAATTACTTGACGCATTAGTAAACCCAATCGCTCCACCTCTGCAGTCCTTTGACATACAGCGTATGTGACATTGACGTAACGCATTAGTGAACCCCCATCACTCCACCTCTGCAGTCCTGACTTTCAGCGTATGGGTCATTGGCTTGACGCATTAGTAAACCGCCATCACTCCACCCCTGCAGTCCTTACTTTCAGCGTATGAGACATTGACTTACCGCATTAGTAAACTGCCATCACTCCACCCCTGCAGTCCTGACTTTCAGCGTATGGGACATTGACTTGACGTATTAGTAAACCGCCATCACTCCACCCCTGCAGTCCTTTGACCTTCAGCGTATGGGACATTGACTTGACGCATTAGTAAACCCCCATCACTCCACCCCTGCAGTCCTTTGACTATCAGCGTATAGGATATTGACTTGACACATTAATGAACCCAATCCCTCCAACCTACTCCAAGATTGGTCTGTAGCTTGATGTATCACTTTGAGATAATGGGACTTGATAATTGTTCGCAGTAACCCCTTTCGTCTCTGTTTACAGGTTGTCGCGCAGCATCTTCGAGCTGGAGCAGTTTAGGAAGCTCATTATAAGATGATGAACAACAGGATGGTGGCATCATCGTAAACACCCATTACTATTAAGAAGTATTCATTCGTGATTATGCCCTACCAAATGTTTACCGTTGAGGTATGCTGGTAGTTGAGCTGGTCCTCGAATGACGCGTTGACTGGAGGATAGTTAAGGGACTAGTGGATGACCGCAGACGTTCTTAAGACCGTTCCCTAAACTTTTTCTCGAAGTGACTGAAATGAAATGCAAGTAGCTAGGCATGAGAGCTGACAAATTGTAAACGAGATATTCCAAATCTAACAATTTAAATGTGATGACCAAGTCTAGATGTTGTGAAATATGCCTTTATTACTTTTCATTCACTTAGAAGCCATATTTGTAATGAATTAGCTCTATTTCTCTATGCATTGCGTGACATTATTGGTAGTTCAAGGTACAACCTGAGGCGCGTGACATTCGGGCTGAAAGCTGCTAATAGATTGGGCGGGACCAGAAATGTCCTGCGACATTATGAAGACATGCACTGACGAACGCTTCTCGCTACCTTGACGGTCAAGCTAATAGGTCGTCACACTTCTCAGCTACCTCCAAGAAACCGGCCCTTAACTGAAATCTAATCTGTTGTGAGTTGATCATATTTAATCTTACTTACCAATAAACTCCATCACGGAGGACCACCGTTCTTTTTTGCTCACTATGAGCATGACACATTTGTGACCTCTCTCTATATCCCTATAAACAGTAGTGACCTCAGCATGCCGTGAGTCGAAACAATTCCGGAGACTGAGGATAATTTGTCGATGACTTGATGCAGCACTGGCTGCTGGTTTGACGTTCGGTGCCAGAAGGACATTGAGTCCAGTGCACTAGAAAGCCTTGACACTCTAATCTAATAGGTCGTCACGGCAGTGAAGAAATCCCCTCAATTATTGCGGTAAACGCAACCATTGGCGGGAAAATTCTCTTATGGCATGGTAACGTATTTTGTACAACAGTTAACTGTTATTTTCGTGGTAGAAGCAAACTCTTACTTCCAAATAACGAAACTCTTCTAATGTAACTAACCTCTAACTCCATGTATACGTTAACATATCTGCAATCGAATAAGCTGTGATCGTTGTGGCGATTCAGAACTTGATCACTCATTGAATGAAGGGTTAAGCACTTGGCAATTTGTGGCTGATGAGCCTTGCCAACAATGAAGGGTTAGGTCATTGGCAATTGGTGGCTGAAGAGCGTTGCCATCAAGTTTCAATTCCTTGTCAAATATAACATTTTTCAACATTTTCTTACTTTACCTTGCTAAAGTGGGACCAACTGCTATTCTCTAGTTGCGAGCAAATCAGTGTAATTAGTGCTAGTGCTTTCTAAGCTGGCTGAACACTCGAGAGCCGAGGTGATAACGTATTTAATTTATTTGAATATTATTGTGGTGTCGTAAGTAAAGTATCAAGTATGTAGTAAATGCGTATTGGATTCATTTACGAACCCTAACAATATTATAATACATTATTAGTCGAGCGCTGCTCATCTTATTTAACTGTTCAATTACCAGAATTTTGCGCCTCAACGCAAAATTTCATAGAAACTCCGCTGCCTCCGTTTTGTCATAAATTAAGTCTTACTCTAGTCAAAAATAGTTTTTATAATTTAGTAGGTAGCATTGATGTTGGTCTCCATCGAAAATTCATTCGGTTTCGTAAGTATTGTCTGTTCTGTGACTTCCATTGATTCGCTATTCTTATCACCCTACGGTTCTATAGTCGCAAATTCGTGCTAGCCTGTGTTATATGCATTTTCGGTCCCCGTATGTGATTTTTACAAAGTTGCGAAAAAACCGTCAACGAGCTAAGATTTCCAGTATCCAAACTATAGCTACTCAATTAATTATTGTGTAAAAAAAAGGCTGTAGATACTTAATCAGTTTTTCTTGCTGGGGACACGCCATCTGTGCAGTCATGCAAGCCTCTGGCTCGTAAACTGTTTCTGGTAGTTCTTAGGCAGACAATATCCGAGGTGTTTTTCAGTTTTTGAGCCCTCGATCTGTATTGAGTTGTGCATTTCTTTGGTCACAAGCACCATACGATATCTCTGTTACAATCACAATAATTCACTGCACTTCATCTGTTCAGACTAGAGCTGTCAGTAATATTTTTTTTCATTTGTCATGCGATTGGAAATGTATGAGGTCGGTGATGCACATTAGGTTTTATGTAGCATAATAATGATCATGGCTGTAGATGTTTAACCTTGCAATATCGAAGATCCTAAGGTCTTACTACTAAATTCTGGGATCTCCTTGTTCGAAGCACTTCCTGCCGGAGACCTCACATTATTTACACGGTACAATTTGATCACTTCGAGACTGCCAAACCGTTTCGGTAGTTTCATAACCACCTTTGAGCATATGCTGTTATAGTCTCTAGTTGCAGTGTGTTGCTCAAAGAGGAGCAGGTAAGCCATTATTTCGAATATGCCCTTAGCACGCAAGGAGCTTCTTGGTGTAGTTGTAGTGGTAGTCTGACAAATTGCTCATAAAAGCTTTTGCATTTAGTAGTTTTAGTTACTGCCCTATTGCTTGCTGCCTTTACTACCCAGTGCATTCACCATTGCTTGATGCTTGATTCAGTCCCTCACTAATGCTCGTGTTACCACAAATACTTGTTATAGTACATCAGTTAGTTGTGCTGAAGCGATTTGTGAGACAGGTCGTTGGATCTCCACGACCATGGTGCTGGGCTCTATAACTGCTACACTATTAGTTCGAACCAAACACTATATCTTTACCAGAAAATGTCACTGTTCCAAATGATATTCTAGTATGTCTTGTCATGCTCTGCTAAGCCGAGCCAAGCCAAGTGGATGAAATACTGGCCTCGCATCCAAGTCTCTGTAATGTGCTCAATATTTTCACACGGCGTTATTACTTCTTGTATTAATAAGTGTTGGTATATTTGTTTTATAAAGTTGCAGCATTTTTCCCTGCTTAGCACTCCATCGTCAATTCGATATCTTTATCACTAACATACAAGTTTGTCGTGATGTTAACATGTCTGTAAGAGTATTGAGCATCACTTCTTACATGTGGAGCCCAACGCTGCTTCACTTATGCCTAATCAAAACAAGGTGCTGGCGCCCTGTACGATTTACGCATACATGGCAGAGTCTGCAATTGAAGGGGGTAGTACTTCGATAATAGCCATAGGTACGATTTTTGGTATGATATTTGTGCTCTGCTGCTCAATTAAACCATTTATTCTGACCCATTCCCGTGAATGTGTCCGTCTATTTACGGACGGATTCAGATTCAGACGTAAGGTCGAATCTCCCAGAAATAGGTGACCAACGGCAAAATTTACCTCGCACTCCTCTTATGCACTCACACGCATGCCAAAACTCAGCCCTTTGCGCTTAAAAGTCCGGCCAGGGCTCTGCAATCTCTTCGGATCTTGAGTGAGTTCCAAGATAGTACCAGCAGCAGGGGCCTACATCTTTCGTTGGTTTACGCCTACTGCGGCATAATTGCCGGGCCCTCCCCCAGCTCCATCCCATTTCTCAACCAGACGATGGCGTGATCGCTCATCAGGGTCGCGTCAAAACTCCGCCAATCCATTACACGCTCTCTCTCTACCTCCACACTGATGTCTTACCTCCATCCACCCAAACTTTGGTCCAACTCTAGACTTACTTCTACTCGTCTCCACTTTCATCTCCATTTTCACCAATTTTCATCATGGGTCCGAACCACCTAAAAACGCGTTAATCTACTGTCCTCTTACTACTAACCATGCCCGTTCGCATTCGAACAATGTCATTATTGATCCTATACCTCAGCGTCACTCCGACCATACCTCTCAAACTCTTCATCTCAAAGATATTCAACCATCATCTCACACCCGACCCGCCCCTCAGCACAGTCGAAATAACTACCCCTTCATACACTCGCCTTGCTTCCATACCAAACATCCTACTGCTCATTACACTCATCAGTGCACCCAACTCATTACACACTTCCTTCACGCTAGATTTCACCTTCGTTTCCCCTAGTTCAGTCATCTCCACATTAGAGCCCAATCACTTGAAACATTGAATCTCCTCCAATAACTCTTCATTTAGGTGGACTCAGATTCCGCTCGCATAGTCATTCCTCGAACATCTCCTAACTTTACTTTTACCTACATTATCTTGTAGCTCCTTCCTCTCACACACTAGCAAACTTCGACTCAAGCAAGTACAACGTCTCACCCGAAGCTCCCCCCTATGCCGCATCATCCTCAAGCAGCATCTGACCCGACTGCCTACTCCGCCTATTTGCTTCTTACAACTTTAAACATCGACCCAATACCGTACACTCCCGTTCAACTCTTTGACCAATCCATCCAGGTACAGTTTGAACAGCCAGGGAGATATAACTCAACCTTGTCTCACTTTCACTTGGAGCCAGCACGTCCCACTCTGACACCTGCTCTGCTGCCAACATGGAAACTTTAGACCGCTCTTCACAAGTTTCGCCCACTCAACACAAACGCAACATCATCAACAAAGCTTCCGTGTCGACTCTATCGTAGGCCTTTTCCTGATCAATTTTGGCCCAAAATACATCCTTTCCCTTTGTAAGGTACTTTTCACAGACTTATCTCACAGCAAAATCTGATCTGCACACAGTCTACCACTGCTAATTTGATTTGGGCCTCATTTCCACCAGAGACCACTGCTAATGCCGCACTGTCCCGCGCCAATCGCACTGTCTTATCCTCTTGATTGGCACTTTCCTGTGTACAACTGATTGATACCTCATGACATGCTGCGTTCATTTTTATCTCCTATATTTACCCTTATACAGCGGGAAAAAGCAAGCGCTGCGCCACTCAATCGGTACCGCGCCCGATACAGCACAGATTATGTGGCTTAAGTAACTATTCGATTACCGTTACTCCTCCCCCTCTTCAATTACTCTGTCGACACGTCGTCCAAACCAGAGGCTTTCCCTGCTTTCATTACCAACACTGCCTCTTGCACCTGTTCTTCAGTAATGTCTAATAATTCTTGCTTCCAAAACCGGCTTCAGTGCACTATTACCCACAACAACGATGTCATCCCCTACATTTAACAACTAAAAATACTCAACCCACCTCTCCGCCCATCACCACTCTCCAACAACAAGCGGCCGTTCAAATCTTTACAACCTCGTCGATCTTAGTTTCCCCACTTCCTCACCTCCTTCCAGGATTTTTTTATATGTTTCGAAATTCTCGCACAACCGCCTTCCTCATCTATCATCAGCGTCACTTTCACTAATTTTATTCTGTGCAATTACGAGACTTTCGATTAGCTGAATATAACCAAGTCAAATCTTGGAAGTGATTGTTGGATAAACGCTCAGTCTCTCAGTGTTTCTTTGAAGAAAAATAGCTTAATCGGTCGTAAAATAACAGAACTTATAACTCTGCTTTTCCATGATGCAGGTACTTCCCTTTTCAACTTATCGCGCTTGCAGACGACGGTGTTGCTGTAACCGAAGGACTATAGTGTTTCCGTCTCCAGACGAGACGTGAAAAACTGTTCCTGTGAATTAACTACGTTATTGTGTCGAGAAAGTTCGGATTTTGGCACAGTCTCTGACTTATCATGCTCAACGAAATGAGCACATTTTGCGTAGTCCAGATTCTACCAGATGTGTATGCAGCTGGTATTTATGTATGATTTGTTTTTCAGTGACCATACATTTCTATTATATTTATTATTTTTTAAACTTGTCTTGCGTTTCTATTTATTTATATATATCTTAGTTGCTGTAAAAGATTGCAAATTACCTAATCACTTTTCGCCGTTATGCCGAAATTTCTCTTAGGCGAAACTGCTTCAGTCGTGACAAGTTGACCGTATGAGGTGGTGCGCTGGGTCACTCCTGATCCCACGCGACACGGGCTTGCGTTCTTTTGTATTGCTCTGTGGTCACCATGTTTTGCGATTGATTTGGGGCCTATCACCACTGCAGCTTTGATTTGATTGATGGCCTCATTTCCACCAGAGACCGCCGGAGCTAAGACGAGGGTTATCTCTAGTTCCCCCGTTGGACACGCTTGTTGTCGAATGTGAACCTGTGTCAACGTTGCGCCTAGTTCATGAAGTCTCACTTTTTCGATCGTGTTTAGTTTTGAAACCACAATTTTTATGCTCCTATTCTTACTGCTTCTATACCGTCTTTCTCTATACAATTTGGTGACATTTAATTTAAAACTAGGCAGCCCCTATCAGCCCTACTTGATTCACGGCTCTGCTACGCATCGTCTTTATAATTGAAGACACAGCTGTTTTGTCTCGAATAATCTATAATTTTCGGTCATAACGCTCAACTTTATAAAAACTTTTCTTCTAATGGGAGATGAAACAAAACTTTAGTTCATGATGCCTGAGTGTTCATAGACCGGTCACTTAGTTTCAGTAGTTTTATTGTGAAATATTTTTTGGTGCAATGGATACTCCCCTTAAAACAAAATACACAATTTGCAGAAGAGTTCGTGACTAAACCTAATCAAGGTAGTGGATTTAACGCTTGTATGGGCGCATTATAATGTTAGTGCGCGGTTCAAGTTAGGGTGTCGCACCTTCTCATCATGCGTCCATTTCTCTCATTCTCTCTACCGCTCATTCTATTTTTGCTGCTCTCATGCTTGAGATTCCCAACACTGAGTTTAGCTCTCATACATGGAATCTATGCTTGGCATTTCGTTTTTGTTCCGTCGCGGGAATGCTTTGACTCAAGGCACAACGAACACAACCTTTATCTAATCTAATCGGTAGTTGTGACTTGAAGCAGTTATTAACGTTTTTATGTCGTTGGAGTGGGACGTCCGTGAGGGCTCTGCGCGTTGTCTTGACACAACGAGCAAGGGAAAACTTCGTGAAGATTTTTTTGTCTCGTAATTTTCTTAGTTCTGTGAATTAAAAGTATTTATTATTATTTTTTGGTTTTAGGATACTGGTCATATTACTGTTTTCATTCTATCATATTTGGATATTAATCATGCAAAATATTGATTGCGAAACTTCCTGTTACTGGTCCCTGTCTGTTGCTGTCCGAATACCTTAGTAAGTCCTACACTTTTTTATGTACCTGGTAATATTGCTCTAAGTTGTACACTTAGGTTGGAGAAGATATCTAGAGATCTGACCAATTTAGAAAGCAGCTTAACCTAGAGAGCTGACCAATATAGAAGTAAATTACTTATTCCTGCGGGTTTTGGGCTTCCATCAGTCCAAGACGCGCCGCCTCCAATCTGCTTCTGCATTGAACCAGCAACGAATGCGACCGAGCAGACGGCCATAGGCCGGAAGAAATGACCCTATTTGGCATTGTTACAGAAAATTCATCATCGACCGTGCTTCACAATTTTTTTTGATATAATAGTTTATTTTACAATACAAACCATTCAAGAAATGTACGCTGAAACTGGAGTTGTGTGAGCGAGGTCGTCGGTACAATAGGAATATTTGAAAGTTTATTTATTTATATATTTGTGTCGGAGTTGCATTTTTTACTGTAATACCACACTGCAAAGTTGTTTTTTACCAGTGCTGTGATAGTTGAGCCCATGACCCATAGGGCCCTCGTTTCTGTATTGGCAGTCTCAGTTGGCGTTGTTCTGTCACAATATTGTTTGAGCTGTAGATTTTAGAATTTTGAATATTTTTGTAATTCGTTCGTTTTTCTTTTTATTCTGGAGTGGTTGAATTGACCCATTCCAGACGTCCTGCATAGCAGGTATGTGGGATAAAGGAAAAGCCTCACATGAAAAAGCAGAACTGTAACTGTTTGGTATTTTGTCTGAGCTCTAATAACCTCGTAAGTTAAGAGAGCACTTTGTAGCCCCTTTACTCTCGCTTGTGTTGATGCAAATAGTTTTATGGATAATAATTGTTTTCACCATACAGCGCCTGGGTCTCTATTTTCATAGTGATGAACCGACAGCCAGCGCGCTACGTTGCAACGTCAAATCACGTCACATGAATTTTTATCTATTTTGTTATTCCCATCAATACTGCGCGTGCACGAATATTGAATTTTTGAGGTGAAGCATTTTCGAATGCTTCAAAAGCCGAACTTATATTTTCATATCTCGGAACTACAATTTATTAAGAATGGGTTTTCTGTTCTGTGGACGACACAATTTTAAAGGATTGTTCTAGTGACAAAGTTGTGCCACGTGGTTCAATGCTTCCATGACTGATTATAAAACTGAGTTACATTTCCCCAGTAATAAATGTCTGAATTATTGTGTTGGAACGAGAGAGCTTCTTTCTCTTCTCGAGCAACTTCATTTTTACATTCCGTTCAGTGCCAGATAAATGGCAACGACAACGCTCTAAAGATCCATGTCAGCCTTATCTTATTTACTCTGTTTCCTATTTCCATATTTTTGTCTGGTTGTTTTTCTGATTGTGATTACTTTATAAGTTATACCTAATGTGATAATGGTGTATGCTTGGCTAAATATATTTTTTGAAGTGTGAATTATTTGCGATTGTGAATCAATAGGACGATGTGATTGTTTCACGACTCGTTATTTGATTGTTAGATTTGAAGATCTTACGACCTATATGAATCTATCGTCTAGCCAACTGTTTGAAAGGTTCCTCGAAAATTATTATTCATTAATTGTAGATATAATGTCTGAAGGGTCTCCCTTCACTACGTTGGATGCGAACTATAGCTATAAATAATATTCCAGCATGAGATGTTGCAAAATGAAATAAGTTTTGTGTTACTCTTTGACGAAGAAAATCAAGCAACCTTCCATAAGTGAAAATTATCTTCTTTAGGATTCTTATTACGGTATTTCATTCCACAACTCTGGTGGAAATGAGGCCTAAACCAATCAATCTATTCATTCCATAAATAGAACCTTCACGTTTAATTATATAGCAGAAATTTATAGTTATACTTCCTGTTAAACCGTTTGAGACTTTTGTTTTACTTTTGTACAGTATCAATATTTTTATTTATTATTTGCTTTAATGTTACACCGGAGTCCCAACGCGAATGTACAGTATCAAAAGTAAATTTGTTCAAAATTCAATTATAATTTTTCGCTCCATATGTAAACTAGTTTCAATTTTAATTTATATTATCCATTAAGGAAGATAGTCCAGATTTATACAGATACAGACTATAGCCTGACTCCTCCAGTCAGGGGAGTGGCCGACGGCAGGGCACACCTCACACAACTTAGCCCTTTTGTGCTAAAGGGTCCACACTCTAGGTCACGAGTGCGGTCCGAAGATCCGTTGTCAGCAGCAGGGCCCGACAGTTTTCACTGGTTTACCTCCGCCGCGTCATAACTGCCCCCCCCCCCCCCCTCCTATCCCGACAACGCGATGCCCTAGGGCGGGAAAGCACAACAGAGCAGAGCCAAAATCGACCATTCTCCACTCGCCTCTGTTCATTGCACGATCTCTCGCTACTTCCTCATTCATGTCTCTCCTTCCTACTGCCTGCTTCACACTATCCATCCACCCACACTTCGATCTACCTCTAAGCCTGCGACCATTCGCCTCCGCATTCATCACCCTCGCTCCCTACGGAGGAGCCTATTAGGACTCACGTTGAGGCTCCAGTGAAATGCAGCTCAAATCAACCTTCTTCTCTCCTCTGCTTCACCCCCCCCCCCCAAGTCTCAGCTCCGTAGAGCACACAAGACCCTCATACAGCCCTCCCTTTGCTTCCATCTCCAACATCCTACAGCTCATCCCTCTTCAGTGCACTTGACATTTTACACCCCTCCTCTACTTCAATTTCCACTAGTTCAGTCATCTCCCCATGGGCCGATACTTGAAACACTGAACTTCCTCCCACAGCTCTCCATTTAGGGGGACACTAATTTTGCTCGCATCGACAGTCTTCGAGCATCTCATTACTGTATCACGTTGAGGCTCTGGTGGAAATGAGTCCCAAATCAAATCTACGTTCCCTACGGGGAAGCCTATTATCACTCACGTCTAGTTATTTATTATTTGCCTCCATGTTCCACCGGAGTCCCAACGCGAAGTTAATGCCGACTCCCCCGTAGGGCGGTCGAAGAGTGGTTAAGTAGGTGCAGCGTAGATTAAACTTAGATTCGGAGCAGTTTAAACGCTGTCACAGTGGGTTTAAACACAGTTGGAGTTGGTCTACCGAAGTAAATTAGACAAGGGCACCAAGCAAATTTTATGCGGCCACAAAGAAAGGACATATAAATTAAATTCAAGAATTTTAAAAGAGTAACTAACGCGGTTACAGAGTAGGCCTTAAAGTAAGTTTCACGAAACTACAAAGAAGATTTGGCAGATAAAAATTAGATCCAATTATTAACAGAGTAAGTCTAACCAGGGTGCAGAGTAGGCCTAGGACATACATATCGTACTAAACAACGGACACGAAGCGAGTTTAACCTATAACAAATATGCAGAGCAGGTTCATAGCAGACGCAGTCGCTTTTGCGTAGAGGAGTGGTAGCAGCTCCCTCCGTTCTCCGCCGGAGCTTCAACGTGGTGTAACTGAAGGCTTCTTCTCGTGGCACGACGGTCCGTTAATTTATCACAGCTTCGTGCACGAAGTTAATAAAAGTTTTCAATTAGCGCGCAGGAAGGACAGAGAGTTCGAGATCGGAAATGATTCAGACCTCGCTACTTCTACACTCCCTCGTAGAGGCCTGTGTGTTTTCCGAAAGCTATCCGTTTTTTCCGGTGTTTCGTTTTCGTGAGCAGGCGTTGCAGGTTGCACGGGGGGCTCTAGAAGGCTCGTCGGGCTGCTGCGAGTGCATCACAATCTACTGGTAAGTGTTTCACGCTGATTGCCACTTGGTGGCAACAGGGGCATGGTGGTGCGTTCGATCTCATGTCTACGTCCATTAGGTGGTTGTGAGTTATCCACGTGTGTCCTGTGCATAGGCAGTTGATGAACACTTGGTCTCTCCTATTAGAAAATCTGGTGTCCCACTCTCCCACGGATGGTGCAACTGGAAGCATCTTTTGTTCACTTTGTTGCCAAGAGTCGTTCCATAAAGATGTTATGCGTGAGTTGATGACTGGGAACCAGTCTCGTAATGTATAGAGATGAATTGTTCCTGCTGGGTAGACATCCGTTTAGAGAGGGAATCTGCGCGTTAGTTTCCTCTTATTCCCGCGTGTCCAGGGATCCAGCAGAACTCGACAGCCATTGTGAATAGATCGTGTTGCATTTTTCTAAGGGCAGGGTGATCGGAGTGCAGAATTTTCAGCTGGAAGGGGAACACTCAGACTATCTGTTGGGGTGGATGGATGCTTATTCATTTTATAGATCATTAACACTTTATTTTAGTATTTTATTATTTCTTCTTGCTTGGGCTCTATTATTTTTCTCTGCCCTTTTTTCATGGTGATAAATTTTGAATTTGTTATCATTATTATTATATGTAACGAGGTTGGTTGAGAGAAGGTGACCCAGGGAGAGGAGGTACTCGTGGGATCCGCGGGACTCGAGGACCCGGTGTTTCGGGAACCCGAGGGACTTGGGAGACCAGGTAAATTTGGGGTGGTCCACTTGGATCTTTCTGGGGCCCTTTGGGACTCCCTTGAGACCCTTTGGGAGCCTTTTGAGAAACTGTGGGACCCTATAGAGGCCCCTATGAATCCTGGAACCTCTGCTCCCCCTCCCAGCGCTGTAAAACCCTTACACA
>SDVV010018920.1:0-13643 GCA_016164225.1 Gammarus roeselii | reverse complement strand
TATATATATATTTATATAGCTATATATATATTCTTATATATATATATATGTATATAATATACATATATACATACACACACACATGATGAGTCTACTCACCAGTTGATATCAAGTAGCTGCTGAAAAAAGACCTAATTGTAGTCGGCTGACAACTTCACCTCTGTAGTGCAGACATGTAACCCCCTTAAACCCTTGTTGGCATTGTCAGTCTCTTGTTTTCGAATCGTGTAGACTCTTCCTTTTGCTGTGTTTGAATTAAAGAGCTAGAATGTCATTACCACTTATGGTCAGCTCATCTCTATTGCGGGAGTAGTAAAATAATGTATTTGAGCTATGAGGATGGAGAAAAGATACTGTAATTTTTTTTTTTTTTTTTTTCTTATGCAGAACACTGGCGTACTCCTCAGCATTGATATTTACTGCAGTTACAAGCTATTAATTTCTTTGAGTGGCACATACAGTACCTGATCTTCATAAACACTCTCAATGTGCTAGGAAATCATCGATGTTGAGAACTGTTGAACTTATAGGCAATGTACTAAATCTGGTTTCAAGTGATGAATCATGCATGTTGAGAGCTTTTGAACTTTAAAGCAACATACTGAAACTGGTTACAAGTGAGGAATCATGCATGTTCCCGTAATTATTCTTGTTTTGGCATTCCTTTTTTGAAAAAACAATATATGAATCTCATGATCTTGCTTGGTTGAATATCTGAAACTTATATTTGTAGTGTTGAGTAATGTAGTTGTAATGTAGTTCATTGCAGAATTGTAATGTTGGTCATTGCAAAAGTATACATCTAATGTGAGGTTATTATCAGGTCTTCATAAGCATGTTGCAAGCTGGCTTGAAACCATTGCACCCTCTGTTGCCATGACTGGTAGAGAAAAAATTTCATTCAGCAACAGCTTGAAGTCTTTTTTAAGAAGTCATAGATTACTGACGATTATACAGTTTTTGTACTGTGCTGCACACCCATCTGAAGAGGGTTTAATTTTCCAAAAAGGCTGCACATTGCTTTCTAGAACTGCATGAGATATCCCTGGACTAAGTGCACTGCATCGATATTAGGCACATTGCTTTCTAGAACTGCATGAGATATCCCTGGACTAAGTGCACTGCATCGATATTAGGCACATTGCTTTCTAAAACTGCATGAGATATCCCTGGACTAAGTGCACTGCATCGATATTAGGCACATTGCTTTCTAGAACTGCATGAGATATCCCTGGACTAAGTGCACTGCATCGATATTAGGCACATTGCTTTCTAGAACTGCATGAGATATCCCTGGACTAAGTGCACTGCATCGATATTAGGCACATTGCTTTCTAGAACTGCATGAGATATCCCTGGACTAAGTGCACTGCATCGATATTAGGCACATTGCTTTCTAGAACTGCATGAGACATCCCTGGACTAAGTGCACTGCTTTGATATTAGGCACACTGTATTCTGGTCTAGCTACCAAGTTTAGATGATCAATTCTACCTTCCTTGTTATAATACACAACGAAGGGATGAAGTCTCTCCATTTGATTGTGATTGTTCTGATGATCTTGGAGTACAAAGGAATTAGTTCAGCAAAGTCACATAGTGCCAAGACTTTACCAGGTTTCAAGCTATTCTTGGTGTCACGATAATAAGTTGTATCCATTTAGTTATGAAGTTGTGCTCCTTTTATGTGTGAAGAGCATTGCAGAACTGTTCAATGAATTCATCTGCAGAGGGTTCAATTGATTCAAGATTAGAACAGTCTGTATCTGTCCATTTCTTTGAATGAACACCATCAATGCAATTCAAGTGGAACACCCCCTCGAGTCATTGTTTTAATGCTAATGTATTGCCTGAAGTGTCACATTTGTTGAGGCAGCACTGAAGCCTTGGTGGGTTACATTCCATCATAGCAACAGAGTTTCTAACATGACATAATGAGTTCTCTTTGTTCTTTGTTAACATATCAAATTTAGAACCAAGCAGCATTAGCTTTGCATTCTGAAGAGTAGTACAAACACAGGCATAGTGAGTTCTTGACGCTCCAGTTAGGACACATTGCTTTGGAATCACTTCCTCGGATTTGATAAAGCCAATTTTTAAATATGGATGTATTTTTTTTGGAATTACCTTTAGGTTTCTTTAATATTGCAAAGGACTAGCATAGTCCTTCTTGCCTGGCAATATTCTACTGATAGCCTATGATGAATAGAAATCTGTAACCATCTCAATCAAGTCATGTGGTACTTGTCTTCCCACTTTTGTATTTGGGTCTGCAAGAATTCCAGCATTTTCAACAGGTTTTTGGCTATTGTAGCTGTGTGTCTAGTGGTTTGGAACTCGACGGCAATTTCCCTAACACTCCAACTTATGGGTAAAACTGTCGAGACTTTGATCATCTCCCTTCTCTCATTTTCTGGTTGATTGATATCTTATTTTGGAATGACTGTGTCGCTCTTTGCACCTTTTCCTTTGCATATGACTTCCATTCTAGCTTTGCTGTCTTGAATGGGGATTCCCCTATTGCAGTTCTTGATGAGTTGGCTTCATCTACTGTGGCTGTTGTAATATCACAATTGATTGGCTCTGCTTCATCCTCAAGTTCTATTTCAGATGAGGTGAATTGAACTTCTGCAGAACTTTTAGCAGCCAGGTTTTCAAGTCTTGTCATACACTGTTTACATACGTTATGGCTGCTGCTCAAGTTATATTGAGGGGAATTTGTTGCTACTATTTGTGAAACCTTGCCTAAGTTGAGCCAAAGGATCAGCCTAGATGAAATTTCTTCAACCTAGACTACAATTTTGCCAAAAAATCATCTGTCAAGAATTGAGAAATGTGTTTGTAATTCATTTTGTATTTTAAAATATTGGAAAAATTAACATATTTTACCTCCACATATATGCATCTCTATCCAACTGTCATGTTATTTCTGTGCAAAGAGTACAATTTTGCATCTCTGTGTCATTTGGTGTGGAAATATAAGTTTGCAAAATCTGACCTCTAATATCAATCGGTTCATTTGGCTTGAATTGCTGAAAAGTCATATCAGGTTCACATATATAGATAGCCATTGCTCAGTTACTTGTAACCCCCCCACCCCTCCCCCCCTAGGCATCTGTTAGGTTCACGGCCGCACAGAGTCACGGCCCAACCGTTGGGGTTGAACACCCTTATTTCCCTTCAGACTCTCCTCTTCTTCACCATTTACTATCTCTCCTTTTCTCCCCCATCCTGATTTGCTTGACTCTTTATTTACCGCATTTGCATCTTATGTTTAGTTCTAATTTCCTTAAACTTGTCTCAGACTCTTTCTTAACAACTCTCCTGATAGTTACTGCACACAAACATACACACACATTCACGCACGCAAACACAGACACACACACTCAAACATCCACATACGTGTTCTAACTATTTTTCTTTCGGGTGACAAATGACAGCCAAGATGCGCTCTTTCATCCAACCTTTTTCTACGAGTATCCCTTCTTCTTCTTTCCATTCTTGCTGTTCTCATGCATGAAATTTCCTACACCTAGTGTAGATCTCATGCATGGGATCCCCGTTTTCTGTATCGTCTTCATCTTCCCCCTCAGCAGGTGTTGGGGCTCTGAAGCAGGGTAGGTAGTGTGTTATTTCTCTTTGTTGCCATCCGGGGAGTGCTGGGATCATACGGCCTCAGCACCTTAGGAGTTCCTGTACATCCTGTGACACCGGTACATGCCATAGACGTTCACCGCGTAAAGGACTTTGACTTTGGGCAGTAATAAATCTTAACTCGAACATTGAAAAATGAAAAAAAAAAAAAAAAACTTGATGCAGCACTGTTTGCTGGTTTGACATTCGGCGCCAGAAGGCCGATGACTCCAGCGCGCTAGAAAGCTTTGTCACTCTCATCATATCTCAGTTACTAGTAATATGCCATCAGAGAATATTCTCAAGTTGCTTCATAACATAAGTGAGAAGTTGTACAAAAAATTCATGGCAAATGTCAACTTTCAAGGAGACTTTTTAAATAATGGTTCAACAAGAATTTTACTCAAGATTACAAAAAAATAGCTACTCAATAGCTTTGAAATTACATTTGAATTAAAGGTGTTGCTCAATTACTTTTTGAGATGCATCCATCTAAACTGTAAGCAATTTGCTCAAAAAAAAAGCTTGGTGACCTTAATTATCCAGAACTAAAGGTCACAGAGACTTAATATTATGGTAATCCTAAGTTTTCATGTGGATTTACTGATATACCAAGAATGAGCAAAATTTAAATGGGTCGAGTTCGAAGCAACCTTTTAGTGGCTGACATGAATTGAAATTACCCCAAAAAACAATCCAATATCGATCACTTAACCCTTGCTGTACACTCATGGGAAGGTGATGGTTAATTCAAAATTATGAATAATTTTCATTAGCTGCTCCAAAAGAGAGGTTTGGTAGCTACCACAGTAAAATTATATGCCTTGTTGCCTTGTTGATTTCTGGTTTCATGAACGGTTTAATTAGCTACCAGCCTCTGATACCTGAACTACATTTATATTGCAGGGAAAATATTCTGTTTTAATTTTGAGTGCAGTGTATTTATATTTTACTACGCATTATGTTCCTTTTTAATCTATTGACCCAATATCCATCTCTGCCATTTTCTCTAAAGCTGGCATAGCATGTCTATCACCACATGCCGTTGAAAATTGTAGGTATTACCTGAAATAATCTGCTTAGTTTAGATCGCCCATGACATCAATTGTTCTCTGCATAATTACGATTACCTCTTTCAGATGAAACCCGTCCTGATGCTCTGTGTCACCAATCTTCTACAGCATCCCCAGAACACCCCTGCCTACGTTTTCCACCACAGACTGCCGACTCTAGATAACCTCTGCATCCCATTGACCACTCATGTCCTTTCTATCACTTGATTTAATCCAGGTGCCCACTGCCACCTCAATCACCCAATGCATTCTCTGGATCACTCCTATTCGCCCCCTTTACATCCTGCTTAGCCTACTCCAGATCAGAGGACTCCTGTCTCTCCATCACATATTTCTTACTCTAGATCACCCCTGCCCTCTTTTTCACATCCTACTATTGATCAGTCCTACCTTCTTCTTAACATCCTACTTACTCCAGTTAACATTTGACCTCTATTTACATTTTACTAACTCTAGATCACCCTGCCATCTTCATCACATCTTGCTTACTATAGATCACGTCTGCCCTCTCCTTTACATTCTAATTACTACAGGTCACTCCCGGTTCCATGAAATTGATCGCCTTCTACTATGCCTTTTCCTGTGTGCTGGTGATCGCGTTAGCTGCGCCCCTTGGTTCCTGGATCGACCGCAGCCCGCGTCTGCGCGCTGCGCTCACCTGCCTTGTGGTGCAGAACCTATGCGTGGCACTGAGCGCGAGTTGCTTTCTTCTTGTCCTACAGCCGCTCTCTCTTGGTAAGTAGTTACATGTTTTATGAACTACATGTCCAATTTGACCCCTATTTAGTTAGCTGCCAATGCATTTCTTGTTTTTTTTTTGAGGAAATGATTGTCTGAATGAGCAAAAATCCATCTTGGAATTGACGGGTCATTTTAACTGGTTTACCTAAATTTCATTTTTGATATTAGTATACAGCTACTCACTGTCATTTTAATCCCAAAGCTTTGCTATATCTAACAGTTTGAATGGTCCCCTCAACCATCAACTATTTTTTGACTGGCTCAGTCATGGGTAAATTTGCATCAACATATAGTCTGATTAATTGTAACCTCCTGGTGTTGCTTTTTCTGAAGATGTGTGACGTAATGTGATCTTTTATCCACTGTCTTGACATCTCAACGATTCATGCCTATGAAGTAGAGCTAGAGGCCAGAATTCATGACATAAGAATTAGGCCTACCAGCCATCACAAACATGGGCCAGGTAGTAACCGTTTACCACAGCTATGGACTCCTTCTTTTAACATTGAACACTAAGTTCCAAACTACAATAAAAATGTCTCTTTGACAACATGCCATCACACACCGCGCGTCATATGAGCGGGAGATAGGAACCGTTTACCACAGCTGTGGACTCTTCGTTTAACATTTAACACTAAGTTCCAAACTACAAAGTAAATATCTCGTGTACAACATGCCATCACACACCGCGTGCTAAACGAGTTGAAGATTAGACCCGTCCTCCTCTTTGGGGCACTTACAAGAAGAAACAAGAAACTACAGCACATCTATACACAACACCTTTCTGAGTAAGGGGAGTTTATTCAATTATGACAGAAAATTAGCACTTCTCAACACTCGACAGTTCTTGTTGATGTTTTCTATCTATTAGGAACATTAATGATGTTACTTATTCACTCATCCCGGTAAGCTTTAATGCACCAGAAGTGTCTGTCACTTGGTCACTTGAATCTAATCCTCCATTCTGATCCTATCCATCGATTAAAGTGTCGGGACTGCACACGACTGTTGTGGTCGTGGCTATCGTGGCTGCTGGAGTGGCAAATCTGGCGTCCACCGGCACGCAGACCTGTCTCACCAAGGACTGGCTTGTCGAGATTTGCGCGGGAGACGAACACAAGCTGGCAAGTACGTGAGGACACCCGAATATTTGTGGCTCTGGTAACGAAAATAGTGAACTGCACTCACACTGTGGCGGGCAGAAGAACCGCCCTATGAAAGAATACGGTATCTCGTTATCTATTATTCATGGGGAAACAGTGGCAGGCGGACGAACTGCCTTATATGTACGAAGACACCTGTCCTTAAAATCGCTGCCATGGTCATGCGGATATTGTGTCTCGGAGTGTGTGAGTGTGAGAACAGATCTCTCCTACATGATACACTACTTTAATGCCCTCTTGGCTCCGGGAACAAAAGTGTTGGACTATGGTGCATGGAAACCTGTTTTCGAGCTCCCGAATTCACTTTGCACGCTGTTATGAGTATGAGCCATATGGTTTTGCATTGCGCTTCTGCTTTTTATTCTAATGAATCCTGAAGAGAAAACATTACAGAGACGTTTTCACGATATAATCTTGATATCAGTTGAACGTGGTTTTCGACCAATTTAGACCTTTGTGTCTTTTAACCTTACTCGGAAATTTCGAAACTTTTGAGTTCCTCGACTGTCCTCGAGTTTTTAGGAAGAATAAAAAAAATTGGCTGCTTGACGGCGCGTGGCGTCTTGCGCCTGTCGGTCTAAAAAAAAAGTCAAATGTCTTCCAGGTAGCGAGTGGCGCGCTCAGTCGTCTGCCGGCTGAACCCCCAACCCCCTCCTTTCCTGTTTAAGCGAGGGTTGGGCTATCCCATCATTCATCATGAGAGCTAGCGATGCTGCTTTCCGTGAGAAGACATTGGTGCGTAGTTAAGATAGCATGAGGAGGAGGAGGCCCCATATGACGCTTACTCATTACAGAGAAATAGCTTTTCATCGAGAGTATCAAGATAACAAAAGTTATATGCTCTTCCACTCGTAAGACCCATATGGTTTTGTATAGAAAATACCATCATGTAGCGCAAGCTAGCCAATGCCAGAAGAGCACAGAAGTTGGATGGATCGGCTGCATCTTAAACTGGATGTTTCCAACGAAGCGCTTGCCGTGTAAGGGAATGATAACACATTTGTATAAATGGTGGTAATGACTGTATATATAATATATATTTCGTAATCCGTAACCTGAAGGCTTTGCGTGGAGTGTCGCCGCACGCGATGGTAAGACAATGAAGTACGTACTCTATGGTACGTGGAGGAGGTGCTGGCCTCAGCGGATGCGATGTCCGAAACGTATGAGGCGAGAAGGACTATCTACCTGGTTCCCAAGGAGACGCAAGGGTGGTCAGGCTTCTCTACTGTGAAGAGATATTTGTGCACGAATACGTAAGGCGACCACCAAAACGCCTTGGATATGATGCCTTGAAGCGGGACTCCGCGCGTCCAGGCGAGAGCCGTGGCAGACTTACGGACATCGTGAGCTTTAGTGAAGGCATGCGGTGTGGCCTCATTGATGAGCGAGCAGATTTAGTGTCCCACTGATGACGCCCTGAGGGTCTTGCCAAAAGTAGGATGGATGAATAAAAACTCATTGTGCGATGGACATCGTGCTATGTAAGCTTTGTGTGTGGTCATAGGGCACAAGCCGCGTGCCCGGTCATCCGGCAGCAGTGAGGCGATAGAGATGTGCGGTGGCGTGTGGGCGAGGGTCTGGTTTTTGTACAGGAACTTGTCAGCGATCAGGATGAGAGCGCATGGAGGGTTCGTGGAAAAATGGAGTCCCGCGCGTAACATGGCGGCAATTTCAGAGACCCTGTTACCTGCTGCGAGCGCGACGAGAAACTGAGTCTTCTGTAAGACCGCCCAAACTGACGTCGTCTGAGTATTGAAGCGAGGAGTGGCGAGCATGTCGAGCTTCAAGTGCGGCACGAAACGTCGTTGTGGCGGATTCTCGTGAAACTGGGCCCTAGCCAGTTCTTGAAAGATCGCCGTGCGGGTCGTGACGCCATGTAAGAGGGTCAAGTGTAGCGCATTCCTGTAGACCAGAACCGTACGAAGGTTGAGCCGCTTCTGCTTGCCGGCGTTGTGCAGGAACGTCAAGAGGGTAGACTGGTTGATGGACTTCGCCTGCGTGGCGCTTAGCCACGTTGGGAAACAAGTCCAGACGCTTTGGTATTGACGTTGTGTGGACTGCCTGTGCGTGTTAACCAGGTTGTCCGCAAGCGAGCTATTGAATTTGATCGTGGGCACCGTTTTTAAAAATTGAATGCGAGAAAACGCAAGAAGGATCGTGATGTTAGAGGGACCCCTTTGCCTTTGATGCGCTGGGACACGTCAAGGGCGAGCGAGAGTTTGTTGACAGACGCAATGACCGTGGGCCACCACAGTGCGTTGGGGTGGTCGGAGACCAACGAGGACGCAGCTGCAGCGGTGCGTCTCGAGTTTGCGGAGCACTTGGGGAACTAGGTTGTATGGAGAGAAGAGGTATATTTCTTTCCACTGATTCCAGTAGCATTAGAGAGAATCCCATAAAGCCGCTCGCGGGTGAGGAAACGAAGCTGCAAATAGTGGGAGCTTGTGGTCCCCGGATGCGCAAAGAGGTCTATGTGCATGGTCCTGCGCAGGGTAGAGAGGCGGGAGAAGCACTGAGGCGTCAGCGCCCTTTCTGTTTCTACCGGTAGGAAACGTGAGAGTTGATCGGCCCAAACGTTCTGCGAACCGGGGAGGTAGGTCGCGAGGAGAGAGAGATGGTGGCGCTGGAGGATCTGTAGGAGCTGTGCTCCGAACTTCTGCAGCGCCGAAGCCTTGCTGGAGCCCAAGTGGTTCACCATAGCCACTGCCGCGCGGTCGTCAAACATCACGCGGACTGTGATGTGGTGCCAATGAGCTCGTGCGCCCAGCGCGTGCTTGATGGCCAGCGATTCCTTCGCCGTAATATGGAAATTGCGTTCCCAGGGAGACCAGCGGCCGTAAGAATGGCTGATCGCTGCAGCATACGGCACCCCGCGCTTTGTCCGATGCATCCGTCGACAGGATGTGCTCCGGGGGAGGCATTACGAACGGGACGGGGGTATGAAGAAAAGTCCCGTCGCACCAGTGCTGAGCTGACTGGCGGTAGGGATTGTTGAGACGGCAGGGCTTGTGGGAGAGGTGAAGGGAGCGTGCTGCGATCACCACCTCGTTGGAGAAGTTGTGAGCATGGTGTGATGAAATTTACTATACCGAGGAAACTCTGATGCTGTCGGAGCGAGAGGGTTCCGCGGGAAAGTATATCCGTGGCCATGTCCCTGCAGCGGTCGATGTATCGTAAGGCTGGGACGATGGAGCAGGCCGCGCCGTTGAATGTTACCCCCATAAAGTCGATCTGCTGGGTGGATTCTAGAATAGATTTCTCCATGTGGACGCGGAAGCTTAGTTTGAGGAGAAGGTTGCAGGTCGTCTGGGTGTTTCGCCGGCAGTGAAGTGCTGTCAATGCCTGGAGTAGTCAGTCGTCGATGTAGAAGGCCGCATCTATCCCTTGCTGGTGGAGTAAACGAAGGGGCAGCTTCGCGACCGTTGTAAAGATTTTTGGTCCCAGGTTGAGATCGAATTTGTGAGCCAAAAAGAAAAACAGTTGGCCTCGCAGTTCGAAGGCCAGAAACCTTTGGAACCTGATAGGAATTGGGATTTGCGGAAGGCGTCGTTGATATCCAACTTGGTTAATCAGAGAGGGGGGGGGGGCTTAGCACTGCCCGTATGCGTTGCGGTTGGGACATGCGGAACGTGGATACTGGGATGTATCTGTTGAGGTCGGAGAGGTCGATCACCAGGCGATCTCCTCCCGAGGCCTTGGGGACCGCAAAGATGCGAGATACAAAAACCGGCTGTCTGGGAACCGCCTTGACTATGCCATTGCGCATAAATTCTGATACGAAGGGTTCTTGAACGTCCTCGCATTGTCGGTGAGAGAATGTGTGATCGAGTGGGGGGGGGGGATCGTGGCGTCAAATTCCAGGAGAGGCCTGTGGTGGTACTGCGTTTGACCTAGGGCTCGGCCTGGGTTCAGTGAGGCGGTTCCTGAGGGTTCCTGGCAGAACGTCAGAGTTTGCGGAAGGGGGGGTGGTCCCGCTGTGTGTGGTTAGCTGTGAGCGGGAGGGGGAAGGTAGTTTGTGTTTCACGGTTCCCCGACCCCCTCCGCGACTACCCCTCCTTGGAACGTATTGGGTGGGTCCCCTGGCCCCAGGGCAGGAGGAGAGGGGGTCCTGGAGCTTGTCTGAGGGGCACCGGAGACCACCCGCCTCCCTTGGGGATGCCTAGCGTTCTGCTGGAACGTAGGGCGCGCCCAGACCGGTGTGGGTCGGCCACGAAAGGAGCTTCGTGCCATTCCGCCTTGGCTAAAAAAGGGGATGCTGCGCGACAGCAACGAAACCTGATTTGGAGGGGCTCAGAAAGGAAAGGACCTCTGACCTGCTACGGTAAGTGTCCAGCGCTTGGCTAGCCTGTAAGATCGCCCCGTCGGTGAAAAGTTGAAGTTCAAATATCCAATTCCGGAGCGAGTCTGCCCAGCGTCTGAAGCCGAATCTGGTATCTCCACTAGGCTGCATCGAAGAGGTATCCCGACAATAGTTTGTGAACGGAGCCTGTGGTGAGCTCTGACAGACAACGCAGTGACTGAAGGGTAACTGGCGTGCCATCGAAGAGGACGGGAGTCCGGATGCGCTCAAGAGTCCCCGACAGTGATGCGCCGAGGATGTAGCCGCGCAGGTTTTGAGCCACCTGCGTGCGGAGTTAGAAGTCCTTGGTACGTGCTTCAATGGCAATGTGATGGACCGGGAAAGCGATTTTATCCATTGTGGCGTCGAAGTGAGCCTTTGGGAAGAGGATCGGAGCATTCACGAACTCCATCAGGGACTTGACTACGGGGCAGTGTGCTGTGAGAGCAAAGTGCGTGTTTGACCAAGTGTCGAGGTCCTTCGGTGCTGACCCGTTGGGCAGGGTGGTATTGATTTGCTCGAGGAGTTTGGGTAGTGCATTTGGGATACGTTCTTGAACGAACAAACCGTCCTCTCTGATTATCAACCCCCGATGGGAGGGTTGCTCAACCACAAAAACACTCTTGAGAAGCTGGAGAGATAGCTTCTTCGAACTTGCTGGCGGCAGAAAGGGGGTGGACCTGCTGACGAGTAACTGAACCGCGGTGCTGGTCAAGTCCGCCTGGGAGAAAATGAAGTTAGGGCCTCTCTCATGAACCTTGATCAGATTGTTAGGGGGCTCTGTGGTGTAGACCTCATAGTCGCAGCTCACCAATCCCTCTGTGTACGTCGCCCTGAGGGCAGGTACATACCACCTCTCCTCTGGGGAAGGGGGAGAGGCGGGGGGGTGGAGTTTCGTCTGCTGCCGTGTTGTCCTCCTTTGCCTTCCGTTTTTTCCAGTCCCCGAGTAACGAGGTGGATTGCATTGCGTGCCCGGAAGTGTAAGGTGGCGTGAGTCAGGGTTCAAAAAGGACCTTGTGTCCGATGTGACAGTGCCAGTATATTTCCGTCTCATGGAACGATTTCTGTTCAGGAAAGCCCCGTAGGCCGCACTGCCTGGGGTCGCTTTCATGGCCGATAGGCAGATCGCGCACCCTGCTGGCCTATACACGTGTCCCGCGAAGCAGCTGGAGTGTCTCGAGTAGGTGGTATGGAGGACGTTTTTGGGCAGAGGAGAGGCACATTGTGAGCAGGTGGACTGGGTAGCCGATAGGTCTTGCTGTCGGGTGGCTCGGTGGCCCAACGCGGGGAGCGTTTCCGCTATGTTCTGAAATCAGGGAGAGAAAATTAAGTCGGAGGTAAAGACTTGACGAGAGTATGGGTATAACACAATATTTTACAGGAAGAGTGTTTTATCCGACCGAAATTTGTGTGATTGTTGACAAACTTTATGTGTAGACAAATTGGGTATGTTGATAATTATGTGTTGACACATTTCTGATTCGACAAGTTTTGGTTCTGACAAATTTCTGTTACGACAAATTTATGTTTTGATAAATCTCTGTCAACAAATTTCTGTCCCAACAAATTTCTGTTGCAACAAATTTGCGTTCCAACAAATTATGTGCCGTCAAAATTCTGTCTCGACACTTGCTGTCTTGACAAATTTCTGTTTTGACCAATTTCTGTCTTGACCAATTTCCGTCTTGACAAATTTCTGTTTTGGCAAATTTCAGTCTACAAATTTTTGTCTCGACAAATTTTGTGTCGTCAAATATCTGTCTCATCAAATTTCTGTCTCAACAATTTTCTTTTTTGACAAATTTCTGTTACGACAAATTCCTGTCACGACAAGTTTCTGTCCGGACAAATTTCAGTCAAAACCAATTTCTGTCTCGACAAATTTATGTGTTGACAAATTTGGTGCGACGACAAATTATGTATAGAGAGATTTCTGTCTCGACAACTTTGTCTCGACAACTTTCTGTCTTGACAAGTTTCTGTTTCGACCAATTTCCGTTGAGACCAATTTCTGACTTTAAATTTAAATTTGGTTTGTTGACAAATTGGTGTGTTGACAGAGATTTGTCTCGACAACTTTCTGTCCTGACTAATGTCTGTTTTGACATATAGTAGTGTCGTGAGACGCAGCTCACTTAGAGCAAATTCAGTACGACAGGGCAATAATTGCCGACCCCATCTGTGGCTCTAGGGGCAGTGGGTCACTAATCCACTGCCCATTTGGGCCGGCCCGCACTGAATCTTACCTTTCGAAAAGGTGCGACGATCTGTCAGGATCGACTGAGGCGGGAGTGCTCTGCGTCCGAAGCAAGAGCGACAAATGATTGATGGGGTAGCCCAACCCTAGCTTATAAAGGAAAAAAGGGGATTGGGGGTTCAGCCGGCAGACGGCTGAGCGCGCCGCTCGTTCCGTGGAAGACATTTAGACCGACAGGCGCATGACGCCACGCGCCGCCAAGCGGCCATAAGTTATTTTTTCCTAAAAACACGAGGACAGTCGAGAGACTTGAAAGTTTCGAGATTCCAGAGTAAGGTTAAAAGACACAAGGTCTAAATCGATCGAAAACTAAGTTCAACGGTTGTTATCTAGATTCTCTCGTAAAAACGTCTCTGTAATGTTTTCTCTTCAGGATTCATAAGAATAAAAAGCAGCAGCGCAATGCAATACCATATGGCTCATACAAATGGAAGA
>SDVV010018919.1:0-13643 GCA_016164225.1 Gammarus roeselii | reverse complement strand
CCGGCTTGGAGAAGAAGGAGGGGAAGGGACGCCGGTGGTTGTTCTCTTCCCTCAAAAGAAAAAACGGTAATGTGTTGTGGCTCCGATGTCCGGCGTCTCGTCGGTTGGCCAGGTCCCCAAGCAACGCACAGGAAGCGTCCACGCCGGCGCCATCGATGGCAACGTCAACAGGAGGGGTGTTGAGGGCGTTTCACAAAAGGCAGTCCGACCCCAGACGGCGTTGACTTCGTCCGAGACGTCCGACGCTGACCCCGCGAGCAGGCCACGCCGCGACGGCCGGCCCGAGGCTTGTAGACTCCCTCTTGGACGGATTAGATTGAATAGTCCAGCATTGTAATAGTAACTCACATTTGTTCGTCACTATACGTTCATTTAGGAATATCATCAGTTACAAAGCCCCGCAGTGCTTGTCAGACAGTCATAGATTTAGACCGTGACGTAGTTTCGGACGTCATCCGACCAGTAAGATCAGCCCACACCGCGGACTGATCGTCAGTATGAATTGAGCAGCGACGGAGGAAGGTTCTTACGTTGAGATCTCTTGGTGCCATTCGCTTTCAACTAGCTTACTAACAGCGCGTTGCTCCGTTTACCCAGACTAGAGCCAACCCTACGTCCTAATTATTACCACGCCTGACGATGGCTTAAATGGTTTGAGGATCCGCGGTGCGACTTTTATTATACGTACATCGTGCCTAAGGAGCGTTGCTCTAGTGCCCTACCTAGCCTCACAGGCAACGTACGGAATAAGATTACTACACATGACAGTGGTTTAGCAGTGACTCACGTGGACTCAAGTCGTAGTCTATTAGCTTCAACCCAAGGTATCCACATTAGCTCACATACCGCTAAACGACGGAGCAGTGCTCTTGCCGTGCCTAAACCAGGACGCCTGAGTGGTGTCAATATCAAGACAGGACCACGTTAGCTTAACCATAGTAATAACTACTGGGAACCGCGGGGGAAGAGAGGTTGACAAACCTTGACTTCTGTCGCTAGTCTCGGTGAGTTGCGGGTGTGTGTTAGTATTTCTGTATATGGTGTTATATGCCAGCTGTTAATTTTTCTGTGTCTGCGAGGTATTAGATGTTAGTTCTTCTGTGCCAGTAAATATCATGCATAGCAGTGCTTCTGTGCCAGTAAATATCATACATAGCTGAGATTCGCACGGAGACTGCTGTTACAAGTGTACCTTTACTCTTGATTTAGTTGCCCTGAAGAGCCGGCCACGAGGTATCCGCTGTTATAGCCGCACCTCTCTGGGAGTCTAACTCTAATCTGGCCTGTGTACTATTAAACATCTTGCTATTCCATAAAGTAATTTTTTTACTGACTAGTTTGATGAGTAGAAGCCTGAAGGAGTTATGTCGCTAACTCGAAATCGAGCCCACGTGAAGAAATGATAAGGTGGTGAGCAGAGGCTCCTACCGGTAGTGCCTGCAGTTACGTCGCCCCTCAGCATTACATCGCATGGGCACATAACAACGGTTGTAGATCCACGCTAACAGCATGTTAGCAGCACGATATCCTCTAATGTTCCGTTGAAGGACGAGTGTATCAAACTTTTTCTAATCAAAAAATGTTAGAATTTAAGCTTTTGAGTTGATGTGGTTTTATTCAATATCGTTCCCACACACTATGTCACTCACGGCCTGTGCTCGACGAGTATTACAAGAGCTTCTTTTATGGTCATGAGTCAACGCAGGGTCATTTCCAGTTGGATCATCGCACAGGTCTGAGCCTGTGCGCGGTTTGGGATGTTGATGGGGTGGGATGGCAATCACTCGACAATGTTTTCAGCGTATTTTCAATAGGATTACAGTTTGGGGTGGCTGGGCAAGGAAGAGACAAAGGGGCATTTGGTGCCCTAATAGGGGCACTAGAAATACATGCAAGTTGAGGCGTAACCTGGCTAGCCTGCATGGCTACAAAGGAAAATCTAGGTTGGGCTTGAAGCAAGGTGGGTTTGGTCGTTGATGACGGATCACGATTTTTTATCTTGTGGTTGGCGAGTGGCACACTGAGATGACTGTATTTCTGCACGTGGTGCTGTCTCCACTCTCCAGCGATGGTAGGTCGTCGTCGAGATCAAGATCTGGGACTTCCATTGCGCGGCGATCAGCAAGTGAGGGCCGGAGCAAGGTGGGAGTGACGGGAGGTATCTCTAATAGGGTTTAGAGTTGCCGGATAATGCGGGTGACTGTCGTCGCGGGCTTCCTCGAACTTGAAGAAGGGAAGGGGCATCGCGTTGCAGGTTAGGAGGAACCTTAATTATGGGTATCCCCGCTGTCACTGCTTGGTCTCTGGGTAGAAAAGGCGTTCTCTAGTTTGAACCAAGAGTATCTCCTTTTCGAATCTGTAATAAAAGCAGCCGCCCGATGGTGCAGGAAGATCCTCTGCGCATTTTGCCGGGGTGTCACAGTTGGGGGCCATGTGCGTCCTCACTGCAAGAAAAGCATGTACCTGTTCCGTTCTTCAATCGGCAGGCGCCACTTTCATGATCAAACTTTTAACAGTGGTAGCAGCGTCTGGGGTTAGGAATGTATTCTCGGACCAGACTCAGTGTCCAGCAGATGTGAAATTGGGGAGAACTCTTGTTGGCCTGTATGACTATTGTAAGACGTCCTGGTTGAGTCCGAAGTGAAGTTGGTTAGGTCGTCGACAGTGATGAGATTATGAGCTTTTACCGAGTGGTACTGTTCAGGGGTGAGTTGGGATAGTAGCATCGATTCTATGTTGTGCTGTATCCAACCCTGGTCAGTCGCCAACCATTCCCAGATATGGGATTCCCGCCGTGCGACGTTCAGCAATTAGGATACGGGGCCAGATGGGAAAGGAATTAACTAGCTCTGATAGGGTTCCGGCGGTGTCGGTTAGTGTGGATGACTGTCGTCGTGGGCTTCCATGTCACGAGGTAATTTGGGGATGTTGTTGTTTCTTAGACCTGGGTTCTACCTGCGGTGGTGGAAATCGCGCCAGCGCACCGCCCGAAATCTTCGATACCCACCGAAACGTGAGTTGAGACAAGGGGAGGTGGGAGATGATAAAGGTATGACCAGCTTAGTGGTGGGGTAGAGTGTTTTGTTGCTACCTGGATCAGATTAGATTAGAGTGACGAGGCTTTCTAGCGCGCTGGAGTTATCGTCCTTCTGGCGCTGAATGTCAAACCAGCAAACAGGGCTGCAACAAGTTCGTCTTATTTTTTCTTCTTTTTCAATTTTCGAGTTAAGGTTTACTACTCCGCAAAGTCAAAGTCCTTTACGCGGTGAACGTCTATGGTATGTACGGGTGCCACAGGAGGTACAAGAACTCCTAAGGTGCTGAGGCCATATGGAAAGAAGGAAAGAAGGAATAACACACTACCTACCCTGCTTCTGAGCCCCAAGGATCCGCAGTAGTCCTTAAGGTGCGGGCTACGCGCTCCAACACCTGCTGAGGGGGAAGATGAAGAAGTGACAGAAAACGGGGATCCCATGCATGAAATCTACACTAGGTGTAGGGAATTTCATGCATGAGAACAGTAAGAATGGAAAGAATAAGAAGAAGGAATAGTCGTAGAAAAAGGTTACATGAAAGAAAGAGCGCAACTTGGCTGTTATTTGCCACCCGAAAGGAGAATAGTTAGAACCGGTATGTGAATGTTTGAATGTGTGTCTGTGTGTGCGTGTGTATGTGTGTGTGATGCAAATGAGGTAAATAAAAAGTCAAGCAAATCAGGATGGGGGAGGAAAAGAGAGATAGTAAAGGGTGAAGAAGAGGGGAGTCTGAAGGGAAATAAGGGTGTTCACCCACCCGGTTGGGCCGTGACTCCGTGCGGCCTGTGAATCTAACAGATGCCTATGGGGAGCTATCTGGATCAACTTAGTGGGTAGTGTGGCAGTCCATCAATGGCCACCTGTGCGGTATAATTTTAACCGTGGACATCAGAACATTGAAACTTGCAGCGTGTTCATGTCCCTCAGCCACAATGCAACGCCCCAACCAGACGCGTGCAGGAATAACCTCATGTGGAACAGGGATGTTTTGAAGGAGAGAAATGTTGGGGATTATTCACTAATCCATGGAAAACATTGAGTGTATATGTCGTGGCTCTGGTGTCTTGAAAGTGACGGTGGGCCTGAGGCCCGGACAGCGCACAGGCTGCGTCCACGTCAACACCGCAGAGACGCAATCACTAACGGCGAGGATATGAAACAGGGTGGGTTGAGGGACTTTCGCTGGGCCGAAGCCCCAGACGCCGCCACCGCAGGCAAGACATCTTGATAGAGTTGGTCCGCCTGACTTGTGTAGGCTACCTCGTGGGCAGCTGTAGGCTCCCTCGTGAGTGACGGTTGCCCATCATGAGTTGGGGTGAACCCCAGCAGCGCTGAGCAGAGGTGGTTGCCCATCTTCATTTTTTGCTGTAACCAGTGATGGCAGGTTGTCGTCTAATTCCAGACGCGAAACCCTCATTGCGCGTCGAGCAGTAAGTGAGGGATGTGGCGGGGCGCGGTGAACATGCAGGAAAGCAGCCTTCGAAAGGGTTCCCGAGATGCCGGGTTGTGTGGATGACTGTCGTCGTTGGTATTGAGTTCAAGAGGAGAGAGCGTCGAGCGGGAAATTGAGGGGACCTCTGGTAGTGGATGTCCCAGATGCCACTGCTGCCTGGCTAGCTAGAGGGCAGATAAATTTATTGGTTACTTGCCTATTCGCCTCAGGGAGGGAGAGGCACTCTTAAACATGAACCAAGATTGGTATCTCCTCTTTGAGTGCGCAAAAGAAATAGTGGTGTGATGATGCAGGATGGTTTTCTGGGAAGTTAGCGCCTTTCAAAGATTGGTCGCAGTGTGGCCACGTGCATTTTCAGGGCAGCGGAAACATGTACCTCTACCCTTCCTCAATCGGCAGGCATCACTTCTACAACCAAATGTTGGCAGTTGTAGTAGCATTTTGGATTAGAAATGTAACCTCGGACCGAGCGCTGTGTCCACTGAACGTGAATATCGAGAGGCAGAAAAGAGAGTTTGAAGGTTCGCTGTAGTTCCACTCAGTATATTTGGTGACTAGCTGATCCGCAAGTTCTGTTTGAATGTCGGCGTTGGAGTGGTTTGGTATGTTTCTTTGGTAGATGGTCCCTTGGGTTGTGTTAAGCGTAGGGTGTTTATCAACTGTTGCAGGAATATTATTTGGTTGTTTGAGGTTATGGATTTTTCCAAGTACTGTGCTCCTTGTCTTTCACCACCTGGAGAAAGCCCTTCTTAAGCCTTATAATGCACTTTGGGGTTCCCCCAGTGCAGCTCGGAATTTGTTGGTTGACGTATTGGCCAGTTCCCCTCCGGCGATTGCCATGGCGGTGATTAACTTAATGAAGTGTTTAGTTTGAAAGAGATTTCCCATTTTGTTGGGGGGGGTTTCAGCATATTGTTCAAGAGGCCGCGGGCGGACGCGGCGATTTCTCCATGGATTTTGTCCGGGAACAGCATACGCCGCATCCACGTAACGATCTTGTGTCTTGTTATCCAAGTCCACCACTACAGAAGTGAGGAAAGACTTTCACAGGCAGCTAGGGATGGGGAGCATACATAAAAAAATTGGACGTGACCGCCAGGTGCGGTATGGAAGAATGTCCACCAGATAGAGGCGTTGATACAGCATTATCTGGCGGAAACCGTCGTTTAGAACAGTGGTCCATTGGAGAGGCCAAGTTGTCAACATTAGTTGATTTTCTTCAAATAAAATCCAGGAGAGTTCCGAGGAAAGCATCAACATACCAACCACGGAGCGCATATAACAAGCGCTTTCTGTTCCTCATAACGGGCACCACTTGTGAGGTAAGCAAGGTTCGTTTCCCCTACAATTCACAGTATTTCAATGGTCTAGTGAGACCTTCCAACAGTTTCACCCCAGCAACGGGTTCGCTGAAGGTGGTCCCACTGACAGGTCCACCACATCGCAGAGGCCTAATGCAGTCATATCCATTAGTCTGATAATCCATGAACTTTGCTATGTTTGGCCACCTTAGCAGTTGTTAGGAGTAGATTAAATATATTATATACAAAATTAACTGTATTATGTACAAAGAAAACTAAAAACTGAAACAAAACATACTATGAACAAAAAGCAAATAAAATATTTAATAAGCTTGGAAAAAATAAAAGAAAAGAGATAAAATGAAAAGCTACAATAAACAAAGACATAAATAAAATATATGAATAAAGAAAGAGGAAAATAAAATGAAAAATAAACATATAGCTACACAAAAGATTGAACAACTTAGAGAAAAATAAAATATTAAATAAGCCAAGAGAAAGTAAAAAAAAACATCTATGGGAGAAAGATGTAAAGATAGGAGACAAAATATGTTAATGGAGTTTTACGAAAACAAACAAGGTAAAATGAGTAAACAAAGTAAAAATATAAGGAACTGGTAGAAAAGGAGAGACAGTGAAGAGTGAAGAATAGAGGGGTCTAAAAGAACTTCGGAAACATGTACAATCTTTCACCCGACAGGCATCCGTACCATGACCAATTTGAGCAGGTGTTGCAGCATCTGGCATTAGGAAAGTATTCTCGGACCAAACAATACCTACAGCAAATGTAGACATCAGGAGGCTAAGAATTCGAGTTTGGAGTTAAGGATGTATTGACACCAGTGTGCTCGAGAAATCTTGTTGTTTTGCTCAGCATGCTATAGTGACTTGCTGATTTATAAGTTCAGCAAGTGATTTTGGCATAGGTGGGGTAAGGTTTGTTTCTACAGTAGATGGCCACTTCAATTTCGTTGAGACCATTTTCCTCCACAGTGAAGAAGCCATTATTACGTTTTGTGGAGCGACGCAGGTATCCTCTCAGTACAGCGTAAAGTTGTTGATCGGATTGTGTTTCGGCAACGTTCTCTCCCGAAAATGTCTTGCGGTGAGGAACTCAGTGAAGCGTTTTTTCGGCGAACGATCAAGTATTTTCCGGATTCCAGTTTACCTTTCTCGAGGACGAGGGTGGTTGTGACGATTTTTCCTCTACATTCGTACAGAAGTAACGTTCAACGTATCTCAGTTTAATTTGCACTATTCACTAGGTCCATCCAACCAGGAGTAGACCTGCTGTTCTTTGGTCTCTTCACTCGGCAGCCTATTGGGTAGAAGGTCATGGTTCTGTGATGTAGTGTCACGCCGGACATTTTTTGTCTTAGTCTGCTCCTTTCATGGTTGCAACTTGGCGGGTTCTCACCTTCCCGACATAGCAGGGAGACTAAGGTAATAGGTCATGAGATTTTGACCTACCACAAGAGCACAGCCATGATCAGTAGGGCTCAGTGCCCTGAGCAGCAACGGAAGTTGGTTTTGAAGCGTGGGTTCCTAGTCAAGTTTAAGATGGGAGTATCCTACAACTCTTTGTTCATGGAGAGGCTACCATTTTTATTCTAAAGTTGTGCAGCCAAATTGATGTGTTGGGTGAAGGATGACTTCCCCTCCCCTACCTTCCTCCCCCCGTCACCTCAGCCACCAGACAGCACCATCTGGCCTTTCGGCCAAGCCACAAGCCAGGACATGTTTTTCACAGTATGGTGTCACAGGCTAAAAATATATACAATGCAGCTCCCATAACGCAAAACAATTGCAGCCTGTTGGATCGGAATCGGCTGTGGCATAGGAACCTTGTTCATGCCGAAAGCCATAATTTTTATTTTTCAACTAACTTAGGCTACTGTGGAGAGTGTGAAAGTAGTAGCGTTTAATTTGTTTGGTTGGGTGCTATAAGGAGCTTAGCAACGAAAAGAAAAAATTGAAGATATAGGGCTGTTAAACAAAGAGAAGTGGTATCATACAGATACAGACACTAGGCCGCATCCCTCAGAAAGGAGGGTGGCCGACGGCAAGGCGCACCTCACACCCTCAAACGCTCACACTCACACAACTTAGCCCTTTTGTGCTAAAGGGTCCGGCCGGTACCCCCTCAACATACCCTCTGGGTCACGAGTGCAGTCCGAGGATCCGTCATCAGCAGCAGGGCCCGACAGTTTTCACTGGTTTACCCCCGCCGCGTCATAATGGCCGGGCCCTATCCACCCAAGACCCAGCGGAATGCCAGGGGCGGGAAAGCACAGCAGAGCAGCGTCAAAATCAACCATTCACAACCATTCACAACCATTCTCCACTCACGCCTGTTCATTGCACGCTCTATAGCTACTTCCACATTCATGTCTCTCCTTCCTAATGCCTGCTTCACACCATGCATCCACCCGAACTTTGGTCTACCTCTAGGCCAGCGACCACTCGCCTCCGCATTCATCACCCTTTTCACCAATCTCCCTTCATCCATGAATCGGTAAATGAGGTAAATAGGGGTAAAATATAAATAGGAAGGGGTAGAGAAGGACAGATAACAATGGGTGAAGTGTAAGGAGGAATTTCATTTACTGGTCAAAATGGTATGCAGATAGTTTCAACAGTACACTTGGTAAAGCTATAAGGCAATTGCAAGGGGTACTGTGTGAAAGCATTCCGATTCAGCAACAAAGCAGACTATCACGTTCCGGTGCCCGTGATAAATCTACACAGTCACTTCACTGTTAGGGAGCACTGACCACGTTGGAGCGCGAGAGGCCACTAGTGACCGTGCTCCTGAAAAGGGCTTCCTTCTTCTCTTCTTCTTCCTTGGCCTCCCGTTCATCCAGGCTGGCCAGCGCGCAGTAGTAATGAGGCTTCAGGTCTCGCCTAGGGTAAAGCCGACCGCGGATGCTGGAGAACAGACCATCAAGAGTGCGAGGCAGGAGGCCGCGTTCGGTGTTGGAGCCGCCTGTTGATCGGAAAAGTCAATTACTGCGATTACCTTCTAATCAACCGATTATGAATGCCACAACTAAAAAAGCAGATAAATCATAATTTAGTTCCTATTCTCAATATTAAATCAATGCTTCAATAATAGCTAGATGAAGTATATCGGATATCACACCCCAACATTAAAGTAGCCAGTTCTTCCTATGTAATGTATTGCACTGAAATTATATTTTTCAGCAAATAGCAACACATACCTAGCTTCTCCATGACAAAATTGTTTATCAACAAAGAAAATCGAGTCTGCACTAATGAGCTCGACCATATTTTTTGACAAAACAGACATTGATTTTTCTTCATAATAACAGATATTTTCATTAGGAATTGAACTTTGTAATTAGTCTGCAAATATACTCTGCACTGTGGTGGGCGTATATACCTATGTTTGCGATACCTGAGTACAACCACCATCATGGGCATCAAGTTGGTGTGTCATCATTAGGTACCAAAGTGTCTGCATAACTAATCGAACATAATAATTTGCGAGATAACAGCAGCTAATAATGAGCGGCATTAACTTGCTTGGAAGTCAAGTTTATTGTTTGTTCTCGTTTTTACTCCAACTAAGTAGCGTTGACCGGGCTGATTCGTTGTCGACAACCAGGGCCAACTCCTTGCATCCCGCTTTTGGGCACCAAAGCGTCCGAAATGTAACTATTTGGCTACGGGACTTGTAATAACAGCTCTTTGTTTGTAAGAATCAGCTACTAGTAGAAATTTGATACATGCACAGAATCTATGGAAAATCGCCAAAGAGGAAGTGTGTTTTCCAAGTCCTTGATAACTTTGGTTAAAAAAAAAACGACTTTCCGCAAACTTTGACGCTAGATTAGGGTCAAATTTGGTAGTGATACTCAGAATATGTGTGGTTTGTTGAGTAAGAAGGATTTTGGAAAGAAATGTTAGCTTTTGTAGATATATACAAATATATAGCCACGAGGAATCACCCTTGGTGAAAAAATGATTGGGGCTGATTCCCCACACCTATTTTGTTAATAGCTATCTTCGTTTTTCTTCACTGAAAAATAATTAAATGTAATTCTTCACACATATAATGACATCTAGAAGTAAATGACCTAGAATAATGACACTCCAAATAATTTAAAACGAGTAGCTGGTTTGTTGCGCCGCTGTTTTGCATGGTAAATCAGAGGATTTGTTGAATATTTTTCACTGGCTCCGAGAGTTGGCACTAGGGGTCACTTGCTGAAGTTGTTGGTTCCTCATTGCTCTTCTGATGCCCACAGTAGGTCCTTCAGTGTGAGATGTATTGGTCTATGGAATAACTTGCCTGCTGATGTTGTGCAGTTGATGGAAATCACTTGCTATAAGCAAGCTCTTTGCCGAGCTGATGTATGATGAATTTTTAGATTTTGACTGAGCAGATTCAGTTTTATTTGTATGTGGTAATGAATGTGTATATATAAATATATTTTTCAATTTCAAGTTGTGATAAACAAGATTGTTGTATGATCAGTTGCCTGAAGCACAGATTTCCACATTTTTCTGTATCATTGCTCTGCCTTGCTTTTGCAGTTCTGGAGTGCAGTGGCATTTGTGCCTCCTGTCTTGCCCTGCACTTGGGCTTTTTTCCATGGGGTGCTGGGCAGTCTTGAGGCCACCAAGGTGAAAAGCTGAGGATTCAGCCCAAGAAGGTTTAATTTCTAGTATGTGCTTTAGTTCATTTAATTCAATATATATAGTTTAGTATGGATAGCAAAAGAAACTGGTTCTTGGTTTTGGCCCAAACATCATATTAAGTGAAGTATTCCAGCTGGAGGCTTCAGACTAGGGGGGATAGATAGAGAAATATCTGGGTTACATTGTGTTGAAAATATGAGGCGCCAGTTTCATTTCTAGTAGCAACCTTTGAATAAATAGGCAGCCAGAAAAGGCCCAATGCTTTCGTGATAGGCATTTTGGTACAGACATTTTTTTCTGAAAAACTGGCTCATCAGAATTTGACCAAAATCACTCCAACAGAGCACCCTGTGAGGTACTACAACATATATTTTTCAAAGGTGATATACAAAGGTAAGATATCTGGTGAACTTTGTAGGCAGTTTAGGGAATTCTTTTCCTTAACATTTTTGAAAAAAAATATTTCACTTCACTCACTTCATGAGAAAACTAAGGTCTTGATCAAAATCGTTGCTCATACGTTTATCCTCATTTTTCAAGAGCTACCTGTGGGGTATATCTTTTTTGCCCAGGATTGGTTTTCAGAGGGTTTCCTTGACATGTTTCTTACAAAAAGAAATCCCATAAATTTCAAATTAGTGAATCTTCCTCAGGAGTGGCCTCACAAAGCTCTGCTTTGAACACATGATGGACCTAGAGGCTCATCTATTCAAGTAATTCTTTTTTTTTTTAAGTCTGGATTAGTTTGCCTTCAAATGAAGCATGAATCTATTCAACATTTTCTAAAACCAAAATGTCATTTGAAGAATTTTTGGGGGGAATTTCAGGGCCAAAATTTGTATCCTGGTCCAGTCTCTGTATAGAAACTCTGTGTCAAAAGCACACACTCAAATTCTTGAAGGGGGCAGAGATATGGACAAAAAGGTTTCAGCATAAAAGTTTAGGAACAGCCAAAAAAGTGAATTTGATTTGATTTGGGCCTCATTTCCACCAGAGCCTCAACATGAGTCATAATAGGCTCCCCTGTAGGGCGCGACCGTCATTGATTCAGGTAAGTCCACACGGCCTCGATTGCGAAAATATTAGTTTTGTCAAGATGAAGTCGGTACATATTTCAATTGTGGCATATTCGTGTACTAGCGCGTACGAGAGAGTAAAGAGTTAATACCTATCTTCATAAAATGTGTTGTTATTTCTGTGCGTAATGGGGTGGAGGGACCACCTCATTTGCACAGGGGTTTGACATAGATGGCAATGAGGGATAAAAGCTTTAGAACACGGATAATATGAAGCGGTTGGTTGATACCACTATGCGAAATGACATCGCATCGAGTAAAAACACTGAACGAAAATATTGCACGGTGTGTAGATTCCAAATCAATGAAAACATACTCACACCATGTGTTGACGGATGGAATTTACTGAATGTTGATGTTTGGTTGATGCACCAAACATGGTGTGGGATGATGGTTCAATAGTGTCGACAAGTGCTGGAGACGTTGGGTAGGTCCAGCAGGACACGCAAATTTGAGTTGATTTGAGCCTCATTTCCACTGGAGCCTCAACCTGAGTCATAATAGGCTCCCCGGTGGGGCGCGACCGTCATTGATTCAGGTAAATTGGCAGAGCCTCGCATGCAAAAAGATTAGTCTTGTCAAGGTGAAATCAAGAACATACTTTAAATGTGGCATATTCACATACTATTGCGTACAAGAAAGTAAAGGGTTGACGCATACCTACGTAAATGTATTGTTATTTCTGTGCATAATGGGGTTGAGAGAACAACCCACTTGCACAGGTATTTGGGGTTTAGACAGCTTCTTATAGTGCGGTGTGTTTTCCGAAAACGATAAGCTTTTAACGGTAGGTTGGGTCCGTGAGTAGGCTTTGTAGGTTGCACGGTGGATCTAGGAACGCAAGTCGGGCTGCCGTGAGTGCGTTGCAATCCATTAGTAAGTGTTTCACGCTGATAGCCACTTGGTAGCAACAGGAGGCAAAGTGGCGCGTTTGGTCCTATGTCGACATCCATCAGGTGGTTGTGAGTTATCCACATGTGTCCCCTGCACAAGCGGTTGATGAACACTTGGTCTTTTCGGTTGGTGAACTTTGTTTCGCATTCTCCGACTGAGGGTTTGACTGAAAGCATTTTTTGTCCACTCTGCTGCCACATTTCATCCCATCGGGATGTTATATGGGAGTTGATGATAAGGAACCACTCCCGGTAATGTGTTGCAAAAAATTGTTCTTGGTGAGTAGATGCTAGTTTAGCAAGCGAGTCCGCAAGTTCGTTTCCTCTTATTCCCGCATGCCCGGGGATCCAGCAAAATCCCACTGCCTGACCCGTCTCAATCATCACAAAGAGATCGTGCTGCATCTTACGTAGAACAGGATGTTCATAGTGCAGTGTTTTGAGCTGGGTGAGGACACTCAGACTGTCTGAGAATGCGACGTATTTGGGGAATGATGTGTTTTTGCGATAGAAACGGTTAGTTCGAGTGCGCGAAGCTCCGCAGAGAACACAAAGGCCTCTTGTGGGAGGGTGGCCGAGAGTGGGGTGTCCCCGCACACAGCGGCGGCTCCCACTCCGTCCGAGGTTTTGGAGCCGTCAGTGTGTATGTGGCGGTGCTCAAAATATTCTTCCTCGAGTAGTCTTAGAAATTCCTGCCGGTACGCATTGGTTGGAGTAGTTGCTTTAGGGTAGATTTGCAGGTCTAGGTTGACCGGTGGTGGCGTTGATCATCCATGTTGGTGTGTTAATTTGAAGGATTCGGTAGGAAAATGAAGGCTTAATAGCTTTTCGATTGATGTTAAGCGAGGTCAACAGTATGTCCACACGTAGGGAAAACGGCGGGCATATATTATTTTTAGCCACAAAAAGTCGCTTATCAGATATGTTAGTGATGTGGCTGATTGCTGGGTTGTTGATGAGACTTCTAGTCTTAAAATAGTATTGTAGTGAAAGTTTGTCTCGCCAGAGTGGAAGTGGAAGTTCGTTAGCGAGCACATTAAGTGATTCGATTGGAGTGGAGCGGAACGCGCCGGTTGTGATACGCAAAGCATTGTTTGCGATGGTCGAGAGTAGTTTTGGCTGCAGATCCGTGGACAACGGCTCCGTAGTCCATGCGCGATCGTATTATTGCTCTGAACAACGTCATTCCGGTGTCCATGTCGGCACCGAACTTCAGGGAT
>SDVV010018918.1:0-13643 GCA_016164225.1 Gammarus roeselii | reverse complement strand
CATAAATTAGGTACTAATCAACTTTTCCTCCTCACATTGTACGACTCACGAGATGAACTCGCGGTTATTGGTAATCGAAAAATAACTGATTTTATCCAATATTTTTGAGCACCGCCACGCACTTGCCAGGCCTCACAGCCTTGCCAGGCCTCACAGCCTTGCCAGGCCTCACAGCCTTGCCAGGCCTCACAGCCTTGCCAGGCCTCACAGCCTTGCTAGGCCTCACAGCCTTGCCAGGCCTCACAGCCTTGCCAGGCCTCATAGCCTTGCTAGGCCTCACAGCTTTGCCAGGCCTCACAGTCTTGCCAGGTCTCACAGCCTTGCCAGGCCTCACAGCCTTGCCAGGTCTCATAGCCTTGCCAGACCTCACAGCCTTGCTAGGCCTCACAGCCTTGCTAGGCCTCACAGCCTTGCCAGACCTCACAGCCTTGCCAGGCCTCATAGCCTTGCTAGGCCTCACAGCTTTGCCAGGCCTCACAGCCTTGCCCGGCCTAACAACCCTGTTAGGCTTCACAGCCTTGCCAGGCCTCACAGCCTTGCCAGGCCTCACAGTCTTGCCTGGCCTCATTGTCCAGCAAGGCCTCAAGACTTCGCCGGCCCTCATTAGGCATCCCGCCAGATTGGCCTCCAACGCATTGTTCAGCCGACACTAAATTAATCACACTTCGTCCCAAGGTTTTAATTTCCTACTTCCAACCAAAATTAAATTAGTGGCCACATAAGGAAAGGTAGCACCGTGTAGCAGTATATTTTAGATAGCTAAGATGACTAGGCGAATGTGAGTTTGGAGTGGTAAGTGGAAGATAGTCAGGCGTCTAGGAAGGTTGGGCACGAGAAGGTGTGGTGTTGTTATTGAGTGATCGACTGGCTAGTAGCGGTACTGAGTGGAAAGTGGTGACATCGAGATTGATGTGGGTGAATGTAAAGTTTGGCGTAGAAAAATGGGTATTTGTGAGTGCGTACGGACCTGGTAGCGAGAGAAGTGAGGAGGAGAGGGAGCAATTTTGGACTGACCTGAGCGAATGTATTGAGAGTTTTGGAAGTCAATTCAATGTGGTTGTACTGGGCGACCTTTATGCGAGAGTGAGAGATGCAGAAGTGGATAATGTGATAGGGAGGTATGGCGTTCCCGGTAGGAATAACAGTGGAGAAAATCTCATAGGCTTATGCGTGGAGCAGGAGCTGGTAGTTGGAAACAGCTTGTTCAAGAAGCGAGACATCCACAAGTACTCATGAATAAGGATGGCCCATGGGGAAGTGGTGGAGAGAGCGCTGATGGACTTTGGGCTGATTTCGAGAAGAGTGGTGCGGAGGATGTTGGATATGCGGGTGTTGAGAGGAGAGGGTGGAGGGTGGAAGGGGAACTAAGGCGTGTGAAGAGGAAGAGAGGCTGTGCAAGTGAGTGAGCTAAATGAGAAAAGCTGAGCGGAGGAGTTCCAGCGGGCTTTGAGGGAAGAATTTGACAACGTGAGAGGGCAGGATTTGCAAGATGTGGAGGAAGAATGGAAGACGTTCAGAGATGCCTTGTTGAGATGTTCGAGAAATGTGTGTGGTGTGCGACGTGTGGGCGGGTGCAGACGGAAGGGCTGTAAGTGGTGGAACGAGGAAGTCAAACTGGCGGTGGAGCAGAAGAGAAGAACTTTTGAGGAGTGGTTGAAGGCGAAGTCGGTGGTGGCCTATGACAACTAAAAGGAGAAGAAGTAGGAGGTAAAGCGAGTGGTGAGGAAAACCAAAAAGGAATGCTGATGACAGGTGGGGCAGACAGTTGTGCCAGAACTTTGACGAGGACAAAAAGATGCTCTGGAAAGAGGTTAAGAGGGTGAGAAATTAAGAGACCGGAAAGGAGGAGGCTATGACGGAAAGTGGTGATGTACAGAACAGGTGGGCCGAGTATTTTGAGGAATTGATGAATGTCGAGGATTACAGAGAGGCTGACATTGCTGCTGTGGGTGGTGGTGCGCGAATGCCGGTTTTTGGAGAGATAATCGCTGCGGACATTACTACAATTGAGATGCAGGAGGCGGTGGAGGTGATGAAAGCAGGGAAAGCCCCTGGTTTGGATGACGTTGCGACTGAGTGCCTGAAAAAGGGTGGAATACCGATTGGCGAATGGTTGGTGAGGCTAGTGAACATTTGTTTTGTAGCGGGCGTGGTACCGAATGAGTGGCACAGTGTCTGCAGATAAAATTAATGCTGCAACTCGAGAGTTATCAGTTTGTTGTGTGTGGTCGGTAAGCTGTATGGCAGTGTGTTGATCAAAATGATTAGAGAATGTAAGGATTGCGCAATGGGAGAGAAACAATGTGACTCTAGGAGTGGTAGAGGGTGTGACGATCAGATTTTAGCAGAGACAGGTCTGTGAGAAGTACCTTGCAAAGGGCAAGGACGTGTTCTGGGCCTTCATTCATCTGGAAAAGGCATACGACAGGATTGACAATGAAGCGCTGTGGAGAGCGTTGCGTTTGTATGGAGTGGGCAGACATCTGTTGAAAGTGGTGCAGAGTTTCTATGTTGGCAGCCGAGCAACTGTCAGAGTTGGAAGCGAGGTGAGTGATTGGTTCACAGTGAAAGTGGGTCTGAGACAAGGCTGCGTGATGTCTCCTTGGCTGTTCAATCTCTATGTGGATGGGGTAGTCAGGGAGGTGAACTCGAGTGTGCTGGGTCGTGGCTTGAAACTGTTGGAAGCGAATAGGCGGAGTTGGCAGTTGAGCCAGTTGCTGTTTGTGGATGATACGGCACTGGTGGCGGATTCAGAGGAGAAGCTATGTAGGCTGGTGTCAGAGTTTGGTAGAGTGTGTGAGAGGAGGGAGCTTCGAGTAAACGTTGGTAAAAGTAAAGTAATAAGATACTCGAAGACTGCCGATGCGAGCAGTATTAGCGTCCTCCTAAATGGAGAGTTGTTGGAAGAAATTCAGTGTTTTAAGTATCTGGGCTCCCACGTGGAGAAGACTGAACTAGTGGAAACTGAGGTGAAGTCGCGAATGAAGGATGGGTGTAAAGTGTTGGGTGCACTGAAGAGCGTAATGAGCTGCAGGACGTTGGTTATGGAATCAAAGACTGTATGAGGGTGTCGTTGTCCCAACTGTGCTGTACGGAGCTGAGACTTGGGGGGTGAGAGCAGAGGAGAGAAGAAGGTTGAATGTTTTCAAGATGAAATGTTTGAGGAGGATGGCTGGAGTGTCGCTGAGAGACAGGTTCACTAACGACGTGGTTCGAATCAGAACGGGGGTGGTGAAGAAGTTAGAGGACAGAGTTGATTCGCGTGTTCTGAGATGGTTCGGGCACGTGGTGAGGATGGATGAGGGGAGATTGGTGAAAAGGGTGTGGAATTCAAAGGCAAGTGGAAGTAGGCCTAGAGGGAGACCGAAGTTTGGGTGGATGGATGGTGTGAAGCAGGCGTGAGGAAGGAGAGACCTGAGTGTGGAGGTAGCGAGAGAGCGTGCTCTGGATAGGCGTGAGTGGAGAATGATTGTGAACGGATGAGTTTTGACGCTGCCCTGATGTGCGTTCCCGCCCTACCCACATCGTTGAGAGACGGGATGGTCGTGGGCGGGGGTAATCCAGTCACACTGTTGAGCCCTGCTGCCGACACTGACTTTGAACCGCACTCATGATCCGGAGGGTGTTTTGCGGGGTTCCCGGCTGGTCCCTTTTGCGCGAAAGGGCTAAGGTGTGCGAGTGTGAGTGTATGAGAGTGTGAGGTGCGTCTTGCCGTCGGCCACCCCCCCTTTCTGGGGGATTTCGGCCTAGTGTCTGTATCTATATCTGTATCTGTACCTGTATCTGTGTCTGTAAGATGACTAGCAAATAGTAGCTGTATCAACTCGCTTACGGAGTTAGGGTTTGATTTGTCCTTGCTACGATTGAAAGGGTGACTTGGCAAATGTTTAAGGTAAAGGGTGAAGTTCTAACATACCCAAAAGCAGTTTTTCTTCGAGATTGATCCAAAATTCAGTTCGTATAGTGGAGGACCATCTTTCATCAAAATGTCGTCTCATGCATGAGGGCAAATGGGATCACGCATGCCGTTTTCTTTCGTCTTGACGCATTGAAAAGTAAAAAATGTCATCAAGCTATGTTCATTGATTGGTGGGATCTAAATGATTTTTTTCGCGGTAGTTCGATCTGTAAGTAAATTCTTTGTATATTTTAGTAGCTGATGTTGTTATAACGACACTGACGATGACGTGGTACGTATCATCTGCGTGTTTTAATATTAATGTGATGTGTCAGCCTGTCCTTGCACCACGATGCATTTTGGATACAGAAAATCCCTCCATCTTGAATTACTTCTAGTTCTGATCAAGGTTGGATGGTGTCTGATGTGCATTTGTGCGTAGGGAAGAGAGCAGAATGGGGCTAGGAGGGGCCGGGATTGGCAAGGCAGGGGATGGGCGGTACTCTTCAACAGACCTTCACTTATCTCACCTCGGCCCCCTCCCTGCTCTCCCCCTCCCCACCCCTGCCATCCCTGCCTTTGACTCATCTGCCCCTCTGCTGCCCTTCGATAGGGGAGGAGCAAGGGAAGGGCAGTTTGGATTCAGGAGAGAAGCAGGGGATTGGTAAGGGTAGGGAGAGGAGTGACAAATAGCAGGGGAGAGGCAGGAGATCGGCAAGGAAGTGACAAAGAGGGTTAGGGGTGGGCAGAAGAGGAGCCGGATAGGACAGGGATAGGCAGGGTAGGGCAGGGGAGAGGCAAGGGAGAAGCAGGGAGGGGCAGGGGAGAGGCAGGAAAGGAACAGAGGAGAGTCATGTTAGTGTTGCTCCAAATGAACGGTGACCGTTACACAGGCCGAACGATTTGATGGAGAGTAACAAGAGCAAATTCTTTACCGATTTCAGTTTCGTAGGAAACATTTCCTTCATAAACCTAACAATAAATCATATGCGGATATCACCAGCCACATTGACTTATAAATACTGTGATATAAATAACTGTTATGTTGCATACATTCTTGTTTCTTTGAGCTATTCCTTCTATCAAAATAAACCTTGAATATTTTATACGGAATGGGAAACTTATTTCCGTACATAACATATTGAGTGTTGCTAACGCCTCATCGATTGAAGTTATTTATCAATGTTACTGTCATATAGATCACGTACTACATGTCTTGATCATGTTTCAACTGATGATGTTGAAAAATGTTTTCTAAATCATTTTCAAGTTTAAAAGACCTGACTATTGCAGACTTGTTCTGAATATTTTTATTACATTTAAAAGCTCAGAAGTTATTATGCCACATTTCTATTTCTATTTGACTGTTCATTTATTATTCGTTCGACATGTTTTTTCCCGTGGCATCCGGACCGGGCATCAATAGTAGTCGCGTCGGCGCCAGCCAGCTGTTATGCAGGAGAGCTGATACATCTCAGCTGTCACGGTACGGTGGTTGTTACATCTCAGCTGTCACGGCGCGGTGGTTGTTACATCTCAGCTGTCACGGCACGGTGGTTGTTATATCTCAACTGTCAAGGCAAGGTGGTTGTTACATCTCAGCTGTTACGGCACGGTGGTTGTTATATCTCAACAGTCACGGTACGGTGGTTGTTACATCTCAGCTGTCACGGCACGGTGGTTGTTACATCTCAGCTGTCACGGCACGGTGGTTGTTATATCTCAACTGTCAAGGCACGGTGGTTGTTACATCTCAGCTGTCACGGCACGGTGTTTGTTACATCTCAGCTGTCACGGCACGGTGGTTGTTACATCTCAGCTGTCACGGCACGGTGGTTTTTATATCTCAACTGTCAAGGCACGGTGGTTGTTACATCTCAGCTGTCACGGCACGGTGTTTGTTACATCTTAGCAGTCACTGCACAGTGGTTGTTACATCTCAACTTTCAAGGCACGGTGGTTGTTACATCTCAGCTGTCACGGCACGGTGGTTGTTACATCTCAGCTGTCACGGCTCGGTGTTTGTTAAATCTCAGCTGTCACGGCACAGTGGTTGTTACATCTCAACTGTCAGGGCACGGTGGTTGTTACATCTCAGCTGTCACAGCACGGTGGTTGTTATATCTCAACTGTCAAGGCAAGGTGGTTGTTACATCTCAGCTGTCACGGCACAGTGGTTGTTACATCTCAACTGTCACGGCACGGTGGTTGTTACATCTCAACTGTCAAGGCACGGAGGTTGTTACATCTCAGCTGTCACAGCACGGTGGTTGTTACATCTCAGCTGTCACGGCACGGTGGCTGCTACATCTCAGCTGTCACGGCACGGTGGTTGTTACATCTCAGCTGTCACGGCACGGTGGTTGTTACATCTCAGCTGTCACGGCACGGTGGTTGTTACATCTCAGATGTCACGGCACGGTGGTTGTTATATCAGGTTCTGTAAATACGTTGCACTTCAGTAACTTACGCTACCGACACATGATATATTTGTATGTGCTATGGACTTCCTGAAAGAGTATATTTTCACGCTTCGTTTCTTTTGTCATTGTAATGCGATTTTATGTTTTTAGGTCCACATAAACGGACGGCTGTTTCCTCTAGGCCTAGAGGAAACAGCTAACTCTATCAATATATACACTTAAAAACGTTAGATCCCCATGCGGGGATATCGAAAACCAAACGCAAAAAGATCATATTTCTGGCGTCTATGGTTCATGGAGAGGGCTATCATTGTATTGTATCGTGGAAAGAGCGTTATTTAACCGACCATCAAAAGAGCAACCCACATTAGCGGCAGCCGGACGTTGTGGAGCAAGTCAACGCAAGGGAATTTGGCGTGGATCATTCCCAAAACCACTTTAAATCTAGCTACATGATCTAGGTATGGCGACATTTGTAGCACAAAAGCCTTACGCGAGGTCAACTGACACATCTAAAAAATACTAGCCTTTCTTTACGTAGGTAATATCAGCACATCAATCTTTCGTATCTTTTCTAACCAGTGATTTGCCAGTGGGTTAAAATAATCTCGATCCGATGGACATGAACGCGAACTTTATTTCAGATATTATCCTACAGTAGGATAGTTCTTATCCTACACTAGGATAGTTCGTATCCTACAATAGGATAGTTCTTAACCTAAAATAGGATAGTTCGTATCCTACAATAGGATAGTTCATATCCTACACTGGAATAGTTCGTATCCTACAATAGGATAGTTCTTATTCTACAATAGAATAGTTGTTATCCTAAAATAGGATAGTTCTTATCCTACAATAGGATAGTTCTTATCCTAAAATAGGATAGTTCTCATCCTACTATAGGATAGTTCTTATCCTACAATAGGAAAGTTCTTATCCTACAATAGTATAGTTCTTATCCTACAATAGAATATTTCTTATCCTACAATAGGATAGTTCTTATTCAACAATATAATGGTTCTATCCTGCAATAGGATAGTTCTTAACCTACAATAGGATAGTTCTTATCCTACAAAAAATTAGTTCTTATCCTAGAATTGCATGTAAGTTATATATCTGTTTGGTTAATGACGCTGTACTGATAAACAAATTATCTAATTTTCAACCATATCCAATGTAAGTGCTAAGGTATATTCCATACTTGAAGTGTTGTGTAGTATAAACGTACACATTACAAACGAACACGCAAGCAGGCTATCAGAAAAGTAAACATCGAGGTCAGAATCGTAGAAAATAAATAATTCGATTATTGTAGCTAGAAGATCTAAGCATAATCCGATTGCGTTCTATGCATATGATGTGAATGAGAGACGGGATGTTCTTGATAGCGTCGACGGCCCTCAACGAAGCAGTGCGGGGTTCTAAAATCATACGCAATCGACATGCCGAATATGCTCAACGACTATTTTGTCATCGTATTCACAAATGAAGGCCCGAATAATATCGTAGAAGTCAAATTATATGAATAACTGACACCGTTGGAAAATTTTAATATCAGTGTGAATTAGATTTCAGGAGACACTCAACAAACTAACATCAAAACATCTATAGGACCAGATGATCTTCCTCCAAAATGATATTAAAAACCTTTCGAAATCATTAGTGGTCCCCTGACAAAGATATGTAACAGATCGTAGAGAAATGGAAGCATTATAGTTAGATAAAAAAAATCTAGTCAAGGACAACCAACAGGAATTAAGAAGGAAATTAAGCTGTCTCACCACAAGGATCATGATTTTTTAAATAAAATTTCCGAAAGATACGATAAAAACAAACAAAGTTTCCGATCATATCTGGTTAGACTCCCTGAGAGCGTTTGATAAAGGACACTATGAAAGTTTATTGCAAAAACTAGAGTCCCACCCATAGTATAAATGGAACTGATTCCAGGTGGCTCTGCAGCTGGCTCACGGGCCGCACACAGCAGTTCTGTGAAGGCTGTGGGATAGGCCAGGGACACAGTTATTTCAGGAGGGCCACAGAGAAATGTCCCTGGGCCTTGCTTCTTCATAACCTACATAAATGACATCAATTAATGTAGAGAAATGCCCAGCCATTTACATTGAAACCCACAGTAGAAACGGCACCTGAAAGAATGTGGACCAACAACGTGATCTTGCGATGATTAAACCCAATGATCCCTGTATAAGATCCAAGTGGCTGCCAGCTACAAGAAACCCAATGATCCCTGTATAAGATCCAAGTGGCTGCCAGCTACAAGAAACCCAATGATCCCTGTATAAGATCCAAGTGGCTGCCAGCTACAAGAAACCCAATGATCCCTGTATAAGATCCAAGTGGCTGCCAGCTACAAGAAACCCAATGATCCCTGTATAAGATCCAAGTGGCTGCCAGCTACAAGAAACCCAATGATCCCTGTATAAGATCCAAGTGGCTGCCAGCTACAAGAAACCCAATGATCCCTGTATAAGATCCAAGTGGCTGCCAGCTACAAGAAACCCAATGATCCCTGTATAAGATCCAAGTGGCTGCCAGCTACAAGAAACCCAATGATCCCTGTATAAGATCCAAGTGGCTGCCAGCTACAAGAAACCCAATGATCCCTGTATAAGATCCAAGTGGCTGCCAGCTACAAGAAACCCAATGATCCCTGTATAAGATCCAAGTGGCTGCCAGCTACAAGAAACCCAATGATCCCTGTATAAGATCCAAGTGGCTGCCAGCTACAAGATATTCAATACAGTTTTTGTCTCCATATCCAAAACATTTCACTACAAGCACAAGAACATTTTGCCTCCAATGTATTTTTCACTCTGAAGACCCCACATGTAATTTGTAATTCAATTCTGGGCTCTGCATCTATGATGTGATGTCAACAAGATTCAACGGATTCAACACCAAGAAGCCGTGTCGTGCCCCACGACTCGAAGAACTAAAGCTGGTACCATTGAAAACGAGGACTTGAAGGTCAGCTCATAGAAACCTTTAAATATCTAAATGTCTGTTCACTTGTCAGCCTTGAAATTGAAATAATGGACAAAGACTTTAGTTGAAACCTTCCACAATATCAGATTCCGAACACTTATTACCAGTCAAGATATCAACAATCTGGAACCGTTTACCACACGGTGTGGTAATCAGTAAAAACGCCACATCATTTCAAAGCCATATAAGCACTGGAACATCAGTCCACCGTTCCTCTGTTTCAGCATGGTGGAAACACAGCAGCCGCCAAATGAGCCAACGTCTGTTGAAGCCTTGGGCCGGCTGGCGGCCTTCAAACTGGGCAGCATATCTAGGCTGGGCTAGAACTACTGCAAGCTGGAAGTATTTCTAGAATGAGCTTCTCGCCCGTCTCAGGCCGACACACTCTACTATGCTATGTTACTTTGCATTAAGTATCTTAAATTTTTTATATCTGCGGTGCTTTCTCATAAATACGTTTTCCGTTCAACATAAGTAATTTCTTCTGAGCTAAAAAATTCTGTCTCCGGAACTTGGTCTTCGTTACAATTCATTTAATCAGAAACATAGGATTTGATCTAACAGCTTTTGAGATTTCTACGGTTAGTGAACTCTTGCAGGCAAAGAGCACCGTCGCCGAATACAGAATAAATCAATTACTTCATTGAAATCGAAACGCAATATTGCGCATATCTTTACATTATATATTTAGAGTTTTATTAGATCACTTCCATCGGCAATAACGTTCGAAAACTAATCAATAGCGAGCCATGCAAATAGAAAGAAAAGCCGCTGTAACATTTTCTAACACGAATTTATTTTATCGTGCATAAAAAAGTGAAGCCATTCCGGTCACTCTTACCTAACTTGCCGTGCAGGGTGGTAGCCCTTGTGGATCCAAAATGGGCAGTTGCTCAACGAGACAATGCATACAGAGGGTATGCTACACAGACAACATACGACAAGTAGGAAGATAAGCATGCTCATTTCTTCATTATGATAAATGTCATAATAGTATAAGATGACCACATCTTGGAGCAAAAGTATCCTATTTAGGTGTATAGTCCGTTTTGATCTATTTAGGTGTGTAGTCCGTCTTGATCTCCTATTTAGGTGTGTAGTCCGTCTTGATCTCCTATTTAGGTGTATAGTCCGTTTTGATCTCCTATTCATTTGTGTAGACCGTTTTGATCTCCAATTTAGGTGGGTAATCCGTTTTGATGTCCTATTTAGGTGTGTAGGCCGTTTTGATCTCCTACTTAGGTGTGTAGGCTGTTTTGATCTCCTAATTAGGTGTGTAATCCGTTCAGATCTCCTATTTAGTTTTGTAGGCTTTTTTGATCTATTTAGGTGTGTAGACCGTTTTGATCTCTTATTAAGGTGTGTAGGCCGTTTTGATCTCTTATTAAGGTGTGTAGGCCGTTTTCATCTAGCTTTCTTAGATGTGTAGGCCGTTTTGATCTCATGTTTAGGTGTGTAATCCGTTTTGATCTCCTTTTTAGGTGTGTAGGCCATTTTGATCTCCTATTTAGGTGTGTAGGCCGTTTTGATCTCATGTTTAGGTGTGTAATCCGTTTTGATCTCCTTTTTAGGTGTGTAGGCCATTTTGATCTCCTATTTAGGTGTGTAGGCCGTTTTGATCTCATGTTTAGGTGTGTAATCCGTTTTGATCTCCTTTTTAGGTGTGTAGGCCATTTTGATCTCCTATTTAGGTGTGTAGGCCGTTTTGATCTCATGTTTAGGTGTGTAATCCGTTTTGATCTCCTTTTTAGGTGTGTAGGCCATTTTGATCTCCTATTTAGGTGTGTAGGCCGTTTTGATCTCATGTTTAGGTGTGTAATCCGTTTTGATCTCCTTTTTAGGTGTGTAGGCCATTTTGATCTCCTATTTAGGTGTGTAGGCCGTTTTGATCTCCTATTTAGGTGTGTAGGCTGTTTTGATCTCCTGTTTAGGTGAGTAATCCGTTTTGATCTCCTTTTTAGGTGTGTAGGCCGTTTTGATTTCCTATTTAGGTGTGTAGGCCGTTTTGATCTCCCATTTAGGTGTGTAGGCCGTTTTGATGCCACTCGTAGTATATGATGTGTTTTGTTTGGATCAAAGAATGCTCCAATGATGAACAAGTCAATTTAATAACGTTATTAAACAGGAAACGTATTCTATTTTTCGAACCATTGTTTATCGAAGTTCAGAATATAATAATACATGATATCACCAATAGAGTGCAATGTGTTTTGCTCGTATTACTGTTCAGTGACGTTCAGAATACGAAAGAGTCGTTATCATTCATTCCCGTCTGAATAATAATTAATGAAGTTACGGGATAAAATACTCATTAATAATGCATTGACTAGTGGGCGGAGCCTGCTTCACTCGTTTGGATAATAATGATGTTCAGGATGCAATGAATTATGAGTACTACCTTGGCTTCGGAACTGGAGGAGGGGATAGGGTGGGGAGGAGATTAGGAGCGGGCACTGGGGCGAATATATTAGAAGATCAGGAAAGTGAAATGGGGTAAAGGAAGGCCTGGTGAAGAGATTAGGAGTGGGCACTGGGCGAGGGGACGAAGATATTAGAGGATCAGGAGAGTGAGATGGGGTAAAGGAAGGCATGGTGAAGAGATTAGGAGTGGGCACTGGGCGAGGGGACGAAGATATTAGAGGATCAGGAGAGTGGGATGGGGTAAGGGAAAGGGCGGCGAGGAGATTAGGAGTGGCACTGGGCGAGGGGACGAGGATATTAGAGGATCAGGAGAGTGAGATAGGGTAAGGGAAAGGGGAAGGGCGGCGAGGAGATTAGGAGTAGGCACTGGGGCGAAGGGACAAGGATATTAGAGGATCAGGAGAGTGAGATGGGGTAAGGCGCAGGGGTAACGTGGGGTTATCAGAGAATAGGGGGCCTATGAGAATAGTGATAAAAGATTATGAAAGAGACCTGAGGTGGGGATTGGGGAAGAGAAAGAATAGAGAAAAGCAACAGGGAAGCCGATATTGAGGGATTTGGAGCGTAAACTTGAGCAGGGAGAGAAGTAATATGGTGTAATGAGCCAACACTGGGGCTTAGGAAAGGATAACAAAGTTTACAACTCGGGAAAGTTTGAAGCCCGTGACATAATGCCTCGTTGGAATGGGTTGCGTCGGAACAAACATGCTAAATTAATCATGACATGGAATTTCATTTAATGTATTGATCAATGTTTTTTGGATAATTGGTATGATATATTGAGTTATAACGATGAGTGATTTTTTGTTGCAAAGTAATTTTCTGACATTCCATGAAAATTCTAAGCTTCATCACACTGCCGTGTATAATGGGTACATGCATGGCTGTCACTGAACAGATCGACTCTGACCTGAAGCCTCCATATCGATGTTTGGGTGGGCAGACGAGCCCCCCATCCATGGCGATGAGCTAAAATTGAACTTGAATAATTAGAGTTCGGTGATTTAAAACTTCTTGAATAGTATTATGGATACACAGAGTTTTTTCCCTAGTTTGGAGGGTGGCTAGGTTAGGTTTACGCAGGATAGGAACGGGCTCAATCTCCATGCCACTAAGCCGCGGTGCTATTGCCGATGTTCGAACTCACCTGATGAAGAACTATCAGCTGGCAGTACGGTCAGGAAGGCAAGCCACTCGGTCATGACGGTTATTGTGCAAATTAATAGGATATTTATACGTCCTTTGAGCATACCGTTTTGGTCGAAAAGTATGTTTGCGTTCAAACTTGACCGTCCGATCACCTCTTGGACGCCCTAACGTTGCATTGTTAACATGTACACTTCTCGTGTTCTTTTTTTGTGTTGTAGAAGGGACCTTAGACGGGGCCTTAGAATCGTGCTACCGTATCCACCGCGTGTCGTAGAAGGCGACTAAAGGGGCGCCCCGTAGCCGGGAGTAGAATCGCGCTACCGCAACCCCCAGCGTGTCGAAGACGACAAAACGGGGCGGAGCGAAGGGGCTAGGAATCCCGTTCTCTGTAAAAACCTTTCCTCGAAGACGGCAAGACGAGCGGGGGGAGGAGAGGCACACGCCTCTCCAAACCCTATTGTTAGGGTCGCTGAATGTGCGTGGCTGTAGTACGAGTGATGTAAAGAGGAGGGAGATTGGCGAGATGTTTGTGAGGAGGAAGTTAGATGTGTTGGCGCTGAGTGAGACGAAGTTGAAAGGTAAGGGCGAATGTGAGTTTGGTGTTGTAAGTGGAAGAAAGTCTGGTGTGGAGGAAGGTAGGGCACGAGAAGGTGTGGTCTTGATATTGAGTGATCGGTTGGCTAGTAGCGCTACCGAATGGAAGGAGGTGTCCCCAAGATTGATGTGGGTGAAAGTTAAGTTAGGCG
>SDVV010018917.1:0-13644 GCA_016164225.1 Gammarus roeselii | reverse complement strand
ATATATGGTGGTTTGCCAGGTAAATAGTCGTGGGAAGGGCTCTCACGTTTTCAGTATTAGATTCAGAATCATTCCATATTGACTATCGTTTCAATTTCATGCAAGAACATACAATTTCCCCCGCGTTATGAGGATAAATTACATGCGGACAGCTTACAGGAGGGCACGCTTTTGTAAATGATGAAGGATACTTTGGGAAACATTATTAACTTGTGAAATGAGACATCAAAGGATTCTGATCACTCGTTCCTTAATTGAGCTGCGCAAAATAAAGGTAATGTAAGAATCTGTGTACGACCGGAATTTTCTGCATCAGAAATACGCTTTATTCCAACCTTTTTTTTGACTAATGATTAGTCTTAAATATTTTCTCTCTACTTCAACTGGCCAGATGGCATTAGGTGGTACATATTAATACTCTTACCTTATTTCTGCGACGCAAATGCTTTGTTTAACCGGGACAGAATTGTCTCAACTTTCAAGGAAAAAGGCAGTTTTTGTTCCATGCACTCCTTCGTAAATGTCAACAATCGTTTCTTCCATTTGCCTTTCATTGGCCTCATGAAGATTCGAGTTAAACTTTGCTCGATCTTCGTGTCGACCAAAATTATGGTGTGTGAGGAGCATGCTCAACGGAATCCCTAATGTTACTCCCATATTGATTGAAGGCAGAGGACAGCTAGCGCTGGTACCGAAGAGCCACTGTTGCCTGGGGAGGTATGGAGGAAAGTTGTGATTATTGTAACGTGTTCAATCCAGATGATGGTATGCAGTATTCTTCTCAAAGAAACACAAGTTCAATAACACAGTGCATTGATATAACGCCATACAGAACACGGTTTATTTGGCAGCCCATTTTAGCGCTAGGGCTAAATTATTGGAAGGGTTAGGACGTAATATTCTGACCACGAGGCATTAAACTGAAATTGACCTATATTGAGAAGGCTGACATATGACACAACGATTAAGGAGAGTGAAAGCATGTTTTGATTATACATTTCAGTCCACATGTAACAAAGTACGGAGTGGTAGAATGAGCATATACACGAAGCCAAACAAAAAAAAACAATCACTATTGTGCATTGGAAAATGTTTGGTGAACTTTATTATTATTATTATAAAAATTATTATTATTATTTTCAATACTTAGGTATAATACATCAAACTTAGTTTTCATATGCGCGATTTGAATTAACGAAACGAAAGATAAAGGGAATTTGTGACAGCACATCTGTCGGCGGCCGGTTTGTAGCTACTTTTTATGCTAATCAAATTTGTGCATAGCTTCATAATCCACCCGCTCTGCATGTGAATGAGGCAATAGCGTGACCCAATTAGTAATCTTATCTGGCGTGAGGACACCAGCGACTATTTTTGACCGCTTTATTTCACTTGGGATAACTGATAACGAATGTGTGGAAAAAACAATGATGATGAACATTTTCTACCAACCTGCATCTGTTAGTCTATGTCGGTTAGTGAATAACTCTCTATACCTCTCAGCTTCATAACTGCACGCACCACAGCCTTGTGGAGCTCTCATCATCAACCTGCTAACAATATCACGGTCTTCAATCAACACGCTCATGCGCCATCATCAGCCCGGTGTTTAATACACAACATAATCCTTCATCGCCGACCTGTTGACGAACGGGAACGATTCCTTCTGGATTTCGTCGCTAGTCAAAGCAGAGCCATCTATTGTCCTGGTCATGCGCAGATCACACAACGGGCCCGGCATGGAGAGAGGGAAATTGGAGAAATCGATTTACCCAGCGCATTGATAGAGTCGATTCAGGTCGTCCATTTCGATGTAGGCAACAGTCGAAATAAGATGACGTTTTTGCGTCTATATTTCAATTTAATAATACATCAATATGTTTGAATAGATGTCTATTTATTGAAAGCTGACAGTTTTCCCACTCGACTACGTATACCCGATATATTTTATCGTAAGATACTTTAAAACGCACATTACATTGTACGTGTTCATACCACGAACGAGAAAATGTCCTGTGAAGTTTAAAGAGATTCCTATCCCCACTTTTTCATAACCTATGGTATTGGAATGAACCTAATTTCGGAATTTGTACCCTGTCTCACAGCAGTCATTGCATGAAAAGTAATATATATGGCATGATCGACAATAGCTCCTTCATTTTCATGACACGATATGTAAAAATGCCATTACTACGAGTACTAATACGTTTTCATTGTACTTTTAAAAAATTTCATGATCATTACACGACGGTTCTAAACTCACGAAGAACAAAATTCACATAAATTTTGCTATTTAAACATTTTATATTCGTAGGATAAATTGGGGAGGGCTGTACTCTTCGCTGCCTTCCTAGTGTCATAATAGAGTATTTATTATTCTGTAGTGTTTGAAAAATGAAGATGAGGAACGCTCAGTTGCGAGCGTTGCTTTAGCCCTCGCCAGTAATGAGTCAGAAGAGGTGAGGTGAATTATTTACAATACCTATTAGTGCGAAGAGAAATATTCTGAATGATTGATTGATTAAACAAGCTCCAGCACAATTATTTTCTTATATGAGACTGTTGAAAAATGAAGATTCAATTAGTAGTACCATAAATTCTCTTAGTTGAAGGCATGTCTATGCTACGAGGTAGTCCTGATCATTTCTCACATAACTCAAATGTTTTGTAAGGCGTAAATCAATGGAACGCCCCGTTTCACCCTGCTGATTTAAATGAAGCAATATGAACAATACGTGTTTATACAAAACATAAAAATACATCTAAATATTATTTATACAATAATAAAACCCGAGACTTCAAAAAGAAAACAAGTAATAATACGAATATTTCGTAGCGAAGGTCTGACGTAAATCGGACAAAAAACAATGTAAATCTGTTGTGTGACCAGATCAATTTACTAACCATTTTGAACGAAAGGCGACGTTTCCTTCAAACTCATAATAAAACCAATTCATATTTAAATTTCGGCTGGCCTCCGGGAAAAATTGACTAGTTTTTTGTCGGTGAATTTCCCGCCTCCAGCGGGAACTCGCTCGTGCAGACGAGTAAGCGCCTTTTTCATCAGACGCCGTCAACGCCAAACCTCACTTGAACAGACTTAATTCACAATGTTTGTGGGAGGGCCAAAAGTTCGGGTCCTACGTAATGCACAAACACATGAGAAGTGAATCAGGAATGAAAAGTAAATTGTAAAACAATGTTCGCCCATAACGGTAAAAAAAAAGGTATAAAAGAGTGATAAGTGAATTTATTGTCAATCATGTTGCAATTGCAGTGTTATAGGTATTTGTTACAAATTTTGCTATTACTAGATATTTCGCAACAAAATTGTAAATTGACGAGAGCGAAAACCTCGCTACCTTTTCAGAAAACACATTTTCACCTGCCACAGGTAGTAGTTTCTCGACGCGACAAACTATTTTCGGGTCACGTGCACGACGACAGCAACTTTTATGCGGAACGATCATAGTTACTCAATACAATGCTATGTAGGAGTTACGATTCTCATACGATTCATTATCATAACTGATTCATCTAAGCAGTCTATCCCAGTTTATTGGGTACCCCGCTCGCATTGCAGTTCCAGTCGCTGATGCGGCAAAGACCCCATCCACAACACCGTGGTCTTCGAGCATTGGTTTCCGAGCATAGGCAACACACCAGCACGGTCTTGTGGGTGGGGCTATTAGACACGTCTCTCCTAATGTGTTAGCATATTGATTGACACCTAGTAAATATTGTTTATCTGTAGTGATGTTTTGACGTTAAAAGTAGTTTGTGGTAGCTTCGCCCTGCCTAATATATTATTTTGTTGTTGGCTTCACCATCACTATATGATTGATAACGCGAGATGTATGTATTTACTCCTGTTGTTATGCCAAGTGACTGTTCACTCAAACTTAATGAAGTTGAATAAACTGAGCTTCTCTGGACGCTCTGGATAGAGGTTGTTCTGAATCGTGCTTTCGAAAGTTTCATGCACAAATGTAATATATTGCTAGCCATATAACTGAAACTTGATTCTGATATCGGCATATCAAAACACACATCATGTGAAGTTATAAAATTAATGTCAACTGAGAAAAACATCCCCTTAGTGCGGTAATACATTTTCTCTGGACACGATGATATCGAGATGGCAGTATTAATTTAAAGCACCAACGTCGAATTTACATATCGAACAAATTATTTTGAGTAGTTGGTGGAGAGGAGATTAAATGTTTTCAATATGAAATTTTAGACGCACGGCTGGAGTGACGCTGAAAGACAGGATCAAGGGCGATCCTGCTCGAATTAAAACGGTATGTTGAAGGAGTAAGTGGACAGAGGATATTAGAGTGATTTTAGTTGGTTCGGGCACATGGTGAGGATGAATGAAGGAAAATTGGGGAAAAGGGTGATGAAGGCGGAGGTGAGTGGACGTAAACCTAGAAGCAACCTGAAGTTTATGTGGACGAATGGTGTGTGGCAAGTGTAAGGAAGGAGAGACTTGAGTGTGAAGGAAGCGAGAAAGCGTGCAATGGACAGACATGATTGGAGAGTGGAGACTGATGGATGATTTTTTAACGCTTTCCTGATGTGCTTTCCCACCTATCACACCTCGTTGAAAAACGGGATGGTCGTGGGTATGAGGGGCCCGGTCATTATGAAGCAGCAGCGGCAAACTAATCACACTGTCGGGCCCTGCTGATGGCACTGGCCTCGGACTGCACTCATGACCCAGAGTGTGTGTTGTGGGGTCTTCCGACCGGACCCTTAAGCTCAAAAGGCTTAGTTGTTGGAGTGTGAGTGATTGAGAGGAGTGTGAAGTGCACCTGGTCGTCGGACACCCCCTTCCAAGGGATTCGTCCTAGTATTTGCTATATCTGCTTTGTGAATTTACTGTATCACAATCTCTTTACCACACTTTTGTAAAAAAAAGTTAAATGGTCTAATGAAATAGAATGAGCGATTTCAACTCGCTGCTGAGTCAGAGCGTTGTAAAATCCATAATTTTCTTGAGTTATTCTCACATTGAAGTTTTAGGTTTATACTTTGGAAGTCACTGAAATCTAGTTTTTTACAGACCTGGGTTAAAACTCCGACTATAAAGATGCGAGGCACTTGTTTATTAATATATTACTTCATTTTTCTTTCATTATAAAGACTAAATTAATGAGAACCCTCCCAACACAGGAAAGCTTAGGACTTCAGTCTCTTGGTAATGATGAAAAATGATGCAACCACTAAAGTTCCATCGATTGCGAGCCAATGAACTTACTTCTCAAAGATTAGCGGGTGATGCAAAATGGGAGAAGCCTTTTGAAGATGTCGTATATGCTGAGAACAGAGCCTCCAGTAGAAGGCAACTAATAGGAAATAACTTGCTGGAAAAGTATTCAACGTTAGCAATGTACAATGTTAACTGATATCTGATGAATTGCATTTAGACTTGACCCGGAATGTATATGCTCATTATTTATTAGTGTCAGTTGAATGTTAACAATTGACATAAATTCTCTAATTATAAATATTAATAATAATTAAGCTGAAGATACGTTTCCGAGAGCTGGGAAATGTGATCATTATCGTATACATAATTGGTACAGCATCGAAAATAAGAATTGACTAAATGAACATTCACATCATATTCGCAGTACGTAATTTGTTCCCCAAGATTTCCCAGAACAATATTTAGGGTATTGTTCACTTCAGAAAATATCTCACCCCGAAACAGAGTTCGCCTCATTTCCCAGTCTATGATATGAAACATTGTATGACTCGAGGATTCCTGGAGAGAGAATCCCCCATGGCCCGAGACGTTCAATACTCAGCTTGATACAACATGGAACTGGTTAACAGTCAAGGTTTCCTAATCCCCTCATGAAAGTGACATTAATCGAAATCTGGAATAACCGATCCGCCGGTCTTTGCCCAGGACCCTCAAATCAATAATTGTACCCTCTAAAATCGCTCCCTATTTCAGATTCCTCATACTATCGTTGCAGTATAGCACAACTGGTAGCTTCCGTCGTATCGTCAGTATTATCGATTAATTCACTGTGTCCGATGCTATGGTTTTAGCAACGTCGAAGAGACCCGCACTTGCCTTTGACTTACACAGATATCGCCCACCTCAACAGTGCCAATTCATGGTATATCAGTGTCGCTTTGATTTCTCACACTTCTGTCGATCATATCAATCAAGAGTTTGTCACAGCATTGACACACTTTTCACAGTTAATTCGCATCAACATCTATAACCATCACTCACATTTTGACGTACTCAAGAGATTCGTTTATTATCACTCCGACCTATCGCGATAGAACGTGAACGAGTCCAATCAATGATTCCCTTGAGAAGAGCGCTGAACGGACAAAAAGATGGAGGCAACACCCTGATGTTTTCATACTTTATTTATGAAAATGTCGAATATTCTTAAACTTGTTCAATGATAGGGAAATAATCATATATATCTGAAGATCTCAATTAATGACAAATAACTCTACGCCATCTATTGACACCATCTCTTCCTCAGAGATGAGATGCGACAAGAAGCCTATTTCCACTGGAGCTATAGACGCCCCTCTTCGCAGGCTCCTCTAGTGGGGCACGAAGATCATCGATCCTAGTAAGCTCGCACACCTTTGTGTGGGAGAAAAAGATCAATGCCGAAATTTCAACCCACACACACTTCAAGGTTTACAGCTACGAATATTGGGTCCAATACAATACACTTCTGTCATATACATGGCTTTCAGAAGATAACTAAAAATTATGCACAGGTATAGAAATAGGTTTTGGCAAAATTACACGTGCATTATTTAAGCGAACATGATTTTGCATTGTGCAAAGGAAATAAATAAAGGAAAGGGGGGGAGGTGAAGGTCCCTTGCGGAGGGTCCCACCCGTCCTCGGGCCCCCAGAGTTTCTTGGGTCCATCGGGTCCTCTCGCCTCAGCCCGTCTCGTATTTGCCTCGTCCCTTTTTGACTCGCCTCGACTCGTTGACTGGCTAAGTCGACTTGCCTCAACTCGTCTCGACTCGTTGTGAACTGAAAGAGACATTTTTTACTCCAACATTGCATGAAATATTCTTTCAATGGGTGGGTTTTGCAGCGTGGGAAGGTCCACAGAGCCCGGGAGGGTCTCAGAAGGGTCCCAAAGTTTCTCAAGTAGGTCCCAAAAAGTCTCAAGGGGTTTTCAAAGGGCCGCAAAAGGGTGCAGGACGGTTCTTCAAGTCTTCCGGGTCGTTTGAGTCCCCCGGGTTCCCCAAATACCTCGCGCCCCCCGAATACCTCGGGTCCCCCGAGTCCCGCAGGTCCCATGTGTACCGCGGGAACAATGAATCCCCTCGTCTCAAAACCGTATCGACTCGTCTCGACTCATCGCTTGACCCGTCGACTCGTCTCCACTCGCCTCGACTTGCCTCGACTCGTCTAGTTCCCTACACGCAGTGTCATGACATGCCTTGAAAGTCTCTTACACTCTAAGATCAACATCAGCATCACTTCATCACTTAGTCAGAATAATGCCTTGTTGTGATCGGGCATTTATTATGATCCCGGAAGAGTGCAAATTCTCTGACCATAGGTTAGACTGGACTTTCAAACACACAGCATAGTTCAACCTAGGGCCCATGCGGGCGTCCGACGATAAAAAGATAAATATCGTACATAAAAAATATTCACTATAAAAAACAGGCACAGATGAATCATCGAGCCAATGAAAGAAGAAATAATAAAATATTTAGGAAAAATATTGTTTCATAAAATTAATCATTATCCATCCACCCCGACATAGTCGTTCTCTCTTCCTACACAATCCATCACCCACATTTTCCTGTTAGTCCCAGCGACTGATAACACCATAAAGCAACTGTCGGTATTTATCTTCGCCGGACCAATTCGAATGAAATGTAGATGTAATCAGTAATCGATTTTACAATGAGATCTTCTGAACCTCTGGGGATCCCAAAACTGCATCGGAAAGTCTTGACTTTAGGAAGAAGCCGTCTTTGAAATTGAATTTGAAAAAGTGCGTTGTTAAATAAAATTCGCTCATGATGTAGTATAAGATAAATTTTGAAAATAAAACGACTTGGAACATTGAACTAAAATTTGAAGAGTGATCATCATAAAGAAAGGCGATATCTGTTGCACATCAAAACCAGTGAAATAATTCGGATATGTCACAATGAACTCCGACTTACTATATGATTAAGCTTCTCCTGTTAGCACTTTCTCACTGAAAATGACGATTTCCGCGTCATTCATGGGAAGCTTTTCATACAACCAGATCATCATTATAAACCCATGAGAACCAACGTGAATACCTACGTGAATACAATAAACATATGAACAACATAATATTTCCAGGCCCCGTTGCCTTTCCTGTTATTGCATATACAACAATTGTAACCGATTCTTTTTTCCAGTCACCCTCGAGGTTCTCTCCAAACCTATTTTCGCCCGTTATCTTTCTTATATGAAGTTTCCAACCTTGACGATTAAGCTCATTCTACTACTTGGCTCTCACAATTTAGACGAAATGGCTCGTAAATAAATCAGTATGCACTCAGACGAGTAATGAAAGCCCATTATCTGATTTTTAGCTTTTGTGGTTGTATAATTACCGTTTTAAAAGATATTATATAAATATTGTTCATAAGGAACAAATTGTTTCCGCTTGTATAAATGGATCAAACCACCATTCATGTAAAATTACGATTTTATTCCAATAGATCATATCGTATTCGAGTCCACATGCTCACAGTTGTAATAACGAAAAATTGTTTTCGAAGTGAAATCCCCTCTCTTACTGAATATATCAGGTCACGTGTTAAACGGCAATCTTAACAGGGATGAAACATACTATAACCAACTAAACTCGATATGCAATGAATAATCATATAGTCGATACAATACCAAAACATTCACCCAAATTCGTGGTAAATTAAATATCAGTAACAATTGATATTTTACACGAGTGAGCGCTTCATCAACCGCAGGCCTTATTTGGACGGGGGGCCGACGTTGAGCCTCATCTTACACTCCTCTAATGCGCTCACACACATACAAAAAACATAGCTCGTGTAAACTCCAGAGGCTCCAGCCCAAAGCCCACCTCCTACACTTCAGGTCAGGAGTGAGGACTGAGATTAGTGTCAGCTACTTGGCCCGATAACTCGAAAATCTGTCGGGCCCTGTAGCCGACACTGATCTCAGATCTTACTCCTGACCCGATGTGTGTTGTGGACAGAGGGCTGGACTATTTAGTATTTACACGATCTAAGTGTGGTATGTGTGTGAGTGCATGAGACGAGTGTGAGGTGAGGCTTAACTTTATCCCCCCTTCATTATTGGGGATTGTACCCTGCATCTGAATCTTTAAAGATCGGTAAGCTGAATTCAGTTAGTTCCCAAATGGAAGCCCAAATATTGCAGTACAATTCCAATCCACGGTCTAATAATTACGTTTCGGAAAAGTGAATAGCCGTTTCAGCAGTATTTTCACCAATCTCCCATCATCCAACTTCACCACGTGTCCGAACTACTGACGAAAACGTGAATCTTCTCATTCCTCTAACTGCCTCGCCATCTTCTTCCCAATTCAAACAACATTATTATTGGTCCTCTTGCTCCGCGTCACTAAGGCCATTCCTCTCAGGCACTTCATCGTGACAACATACCACCTTTTTCTTCCGCTCTCACGCCCCAGGTCACATTCCAGAATATCACAGTTGAAACAACAACCCCCTCATACCAAATCGTTTTACTTCCTTACCCAACACTTTACCATTCATTTGCCGTTCACTTGACCTCAGGTTGCAATTATCTAGTCGTCTCAACATGAGAGAGCAGACACTTTAATCATTGAATTTCCTCTATTAAATCTGCACTAACGCGAAACGAATTGTGCTATCATTGTCGTTCACCGAACATCTCATTACAGGTGCCGTCAATAAATGTTCGATGACAATAAACAGCTCAAAGTTATGACCCCACAGTGTTAAAGAGAATATGAGCATAATTCGTGTACAGAAGCAGAATAAAAGGAATTTATGGTTAGGCTGCAACCGAAAAAATAAACTCGATTTTCCCACGTGAAATTTAACTCCCCATAGAAAATTCTGACGGTATTAAATTTGCACAAAGCTTCTCAATGAACATTATAATTCAATTTTTCCACGAGTTCAGATAACAAGCGGGAAATGAATATTGAAAATTTTACTTTAGCTTAAATTTTAAACGAATTTTCTTTCGCTACTGTAAATTCCCACCGTATACAATTCTTTCGTCTTTGTCCCTTGTTCTTTATTACTTGTATAAGACGTTCTGGCATTATTTTGATCAGATTTCGGCTTATTTCTGGTGATATCCATACGATGGAATGAGAGTAGATAGTATGTAATGGAACAGCAATTTTTTGGGGTCCCACGATTACCCCCCTCGACAAAAGTTGGTTGCGCTTCTGGATATAGGGATGCAAGGGCCATTTTTTTTTTTGGCCACCGTAATGGTTAGGATATATATAATTTCTTTGTTTGACCGACTTACTCGCTGTATATCTTGGTCATTAAAGTTAAATGTTAAGACAAATTGCTCATGTGGTCAAGTTAATTACTGTGGGCACAGACAGAGCACCCGGGACGGGTGTGGGGCAGGGTAGGGGAGGAGGAAAAAGGAGGAGGAATCTCTCTCCTCACGCATAGGGACGTCCAATAGCAATTTTTTTGTGATTCGGTCAATGTATTTGTTGGGATGTATGTTATTTCTTAATGTAACCGACTTCGGCGCTTGGACTTTGTTCCAATAGGTTTATTCAGTTCTATTCTGGTCGATTACTTATGGGGCGGTCAAAACGCAAGTAGAAGCGATTGCCATAGTTTAACCACAAGTGTATAGGAAGTCCATGTAATCAGCGAGGGATAATAGCCGCATTTTACGCCTCAATGTCCACGCACGCACACGCGCATGCGCGCATGCGTGCGTTGTCACCTTAGCATGGTTTCAGTGGGTCATAAAAGAAGCTATAGACTTGTGCTTCAGCTTCTGTTTGGACCTGATGAGATATATATCTACGATAGATTAGGTAGCTGTGTACAACTTCAATTTTGCTTAACATGTATCACATGTTCAACGTAAGGCAAGAGGCGTTGTAGTGCATTTCGATTCATGACATGTTGCATATCTGCAATTTATTTATCGTACAAGGGGTGATTTTGGGGGTACTTGTAGAAGTCCATGTATTCAGACAAAGACGATTACCTCATTTTCCGCCTCAATATCGGGGCATACCTTTAAACTGGACTAATATCTACCACATTTCAACGTAATGCAAGAGGCCTTGTTTTGCAACTTCGTTGCATGTCATTTTGCATATATGCATTTCAATGCTAATCATTCGAGTAAATTTAGAATACAGCAAACAAAGATTTATTAGATTTATTAATTATTGATAATAGATTTTGATACATCTGTATTTATATATACACGGGTTATCATTGATACGAAAACATAACTATTCACTCCGAAAATCGACACTAGCATCTTTTTGCGAAACATAGGTAACGACTTCGACCTCCCTCTCTTGGGGTATCTTGATCTTTGGTATCAGTGCCACTCTGTTGGTCCTTTATCAATTATGTACATTTTATTACTCACCTGAAGCTTTTGACTCGTCATATTGGTGTGGAATTTATCATCTGGGTTTGATTTTTTCTCTGATCTATTGGGGTTCTAGACTAACGCCCTTAGTACACATTTTAGCTAAATGGAGACCTCTGGGAGAAGTGTATGCAACCCTTGCAAGCCTAGCTATGTAACCGAAACATTGTTTTTAGTCTTCAGCGAGCGTTTTATGGACGCTAATTTATTAATTACTGTTATATGTTCATGACATCGAATCGTTTCAGGTTTATTCAAACTACTCTCCACATTATCATTCATTATATTCCCGCAAATATCCAAAATTTACCCAATTCTCCTTGCACTCAAACGTTTGAGACATGATTCTCTCTCCTCATGTTTCATTACCAACATATCTGAAACAAAGTCGGATATACATTTGCTTCTATTGTATTTTTATACACTTTTTATACATGATACCCTTCATAACCCCATTTGATAATTCGATTTCCTTCAACTTCAGCAGGTTTTTCTTCACGTGACACCTCCTCGGTACCTCTATCACTGTCACTGGTATCCATTCCACTTGTAATAACCCTCGTTTTCCCCTTATTTCCATTATTTTAAATTTTGGCCAAGGTTTGGGTATACTCCCCATATTTCACCCGATCTTTATAAGTTCCACGTTTTGTTGTAACTGGCATCGCTTTTTCTTTTCTGCTCGCAACCTGTTGAGCGCCGTCTAAATCATCATTTTTGATACCCAAGTCCAGATTATTATGTTCTATCAACACACCCGTAGCATCCCTTGAGCTTGTATTTTTTCGCGCATTTTTAAGAGAAACATATTCATGATATGGCTGTCCATTCAGATGTTGCCAAAACTCGAACGAGGAGCTTGATTTGCTTAATTTTATCTCCGAATTGCATATAACACATACCCCTGCATTTTCCTTTCTGGTAAAATACTTCCATATCACACTGGGCGTCATCCTCCTTCCTCGAAAACGGGCCGCTATCTGAATGAGTACAGTTATGAGTCCGATTTTAAACATACAGGATCGTCAGCGTCACTGCGTTGGCTCATGTTTGGGGCACCATGTAGGCATTTGCACAAATTTTGTGCTAATGGGTTACCATTTACTGCCAGATGCATAATACCTAGGCAACCTAACCTAGCCTAACCAATTTAACCATGAATTATGTGTCATCGTTCGAGTTTTTTTCCTGCCTAATATGATACTTATTCATTGAATATGATACATTCATATCAAATCCCTCCACGAGGCTTTACAGTTCCCCTGGTTGTTTATAACATAACCTGAAAAAACATCTATTGTACGATGAATCAAATAAAATACAGCTGGGACTACTGAAAAGCGAAACAGTCAACATTACCCGAGTGAAATCATTAGCTTCAACCAACGTGTTACAGTATGTTGCTCGCATGTCCGAGGCCAAAGACCAACTGCTAAGGGTAGGCAAACCGTAAATGCTCTTGTGATATAAGACAGTAAAACAAATACGAAGAAATTTAGGTTGGCGCACCAACAATCTCCGACAGAAATAGAATTTACACGAGACGTGGATAATTTGCTTAGGTAACCCGTACACATAGGAACAAACACACCTAATTTTCCAGGAACGCATCCAAAATTTCGCCTAGGGCTGTCCTCAACCGCACCCCACCAGAAATTTACATCATGAAACTGGTATTGAAGGAAAGAAACAGTCATCTATTAACTTTACGGATTACTCTATGTAGATAAATAAAACGATGGAAGAAGTTACTGCAGGAGTACGTATAACGGAGCGCTAATAAATAGAAAGATGAAAGCATATCCACATCAACAGGATTTATCCTGTAGATGTTCATAAAATGTAAAAATCCTTATAAGCTCTTATATAAATAATATACATAAATTATGATAATAAACTTGTCTCATTGTCCACCTAAATACATACTAAAAAATGTACATTGAAACGTACTGCAAGCGCCTCTAATATTTAAAAACGATGTAAATGTTTATATG
>SDVV010018916.1:0-13644 GCA_016164225.1 Gammarus roeselii | reverse complement strand
ATGTATACATCACTTCCAAGGCATGAGAAACTGTTTCAGTATCTGGGATCGCCCCCACTGAGGGTGGGGGTCGTGTTACTGGGATTAGCCATACTATCAATGAAGGGGAGCTTAATCAGTATCTGGGCTCGCCTTCACTGATGGCGGGGGTCGTGTTACCGGGATTAGCCATACTATCAATGGCTTCCAGGGTATTGATCACTTCAGTGGCATTGATCACTTCAAGGGCTTTGATCACTTTCAGGATATTGATCACTTCCACGACATTGATCCCTTCCAGGGCATTGGTCACTTCCAGTGCATTGATCACTTCCAGGGCATTGACCACATCTAGGGCATTGATCATTTCTAGGGTATTGATCCTGTCCACGACATTGATCCTTTCCATGGCATTGATCAGTTCCAGTGCATTGGTCACTTCCAGGGCATTGATCACTTCCAGGCTATTGATCAGTTCCAGGGCATTGATCACTTTCAGGGCATTGATCACTTCCAGAACATTGATCACTTCCAGGGCATTGATCAATTCCAGGGCATTGATCACTTCCTGGGGATTGATCACTTCCAGGGCATTGATCACTGCCGGAGCATTGATCACTCTCTGGGCAAATATCCCTCCAATGGCATTTATCACTTCCTGGGCATTGATCACTTATAGAGCATTGATCACTTCCAGGGCGTTGATCACGTCCAGGACATTAATCATTTTCCAGGCATTGATCACTTCCAGGGTATTGATCACTCCCAGGGCATTGATCACTTCCAGAGTATTGAAAACTTCCAGGACATTGATCACTTCCAGGGCATTGACCACTTCCAGGGCATTGATCACTTCCACGACATTGATAATTTCCAGGGCATTTATTACTTCCAGGGCATTGATCTTTTTCAGGGCTTTGATTACTTCCTGGGCATTGATCACTTCCAGGGCATTGATCACTTAAAGGCATTGATTACTTCCAGGGCATTGATCACTTCCAGGGCATTGATCAATTCTTGGGCATTGATCACTGCCAGGGCATTGATTACTTCCAGGGCACTGATCAATTCCAGAGCATTGATCACTCCCAGGGCATTGATCACTCACAGGGCATTGATCACTTCCAGGGCGTTGATCACTTCCAGGGCATTGATCACTTCCAGGGCATAGATCCCTTCCAGGGAATTGATCACTTCCAGGGAATTGATCACTTACTGGGCATTGATCACTTCTAGGGCATTGATCACTTCCAGGGCATTGATCACTTCCAGGGTATTTATCACTTCTAGGGAATTGATCACTTCCAGGGCGTTGATCCTTCCCAGGACATAGATCACTTCCAGGGAATTGATCACTTCCAGCTCATTGATCACTTCCAGGGCATTGATCACTTCCAGGTCATTGATCAGTTCCAGGGCATTGATAACTTACAGGTCATTGATCACTTACAGGGTATTGATCACTTTCAGGGCATAGATCACTTCGGGCATTGATCACTTCCAGGGCATTGATCAATTCCAGATCATTGGTCACTTCCAGAGCAGTGACCACTTCCAAGGGATTGATCACTTCCAGGTCATTGATCACCCCAAGGGCATTGATCACTCCCTGGGCATTTATCCCTCCCAAGCCATTTCTCACTTCCAGGCCATTGATCACAAATAGAGCATTGATCACTTCTGGGGCATTTATAACTTCCAGAGCATTGAGCACTTACAGATCATTGATCACTTCCAGGACATTGATCATTACCAGGGCATGGATCCCTATCAGGGCATTGATCAGTCCAGGGGCATTGATCACTCCCAGGGAATTCATCACTTCAAGGACATTGATCACTTTCAGGGCATTGATCACTTCAAGGACATTGATCACTCCCAGGGCACTGATCATTTCCAGGGCATTAATCACTTCCAGAGCATTGATCATTTTCAAGGCCTTGATCACTTCCTGGGCATTGATCACTTCCAGGGCAATGATCACTTTTGGGGCGTTGATCACTTCCAAAGCATTGATCCTTTCCAGATAATTGATCACTTCAGGGAATTTATCACTTCCTGGGCATTGATCACTGCTAGGGCAATGGTTACTCCCAGGTTATTGATCACTTCCTGAAAGTTGATTATATCCAGGACATTGATCACTTCAAGGGTATTGATCACTTCTAGCTCAGTGATCACTTCTAGGGCATTGATCACTTCCATGTCAATGGACAGTTCCAGGGCATTGATCACTTCCAGGGCATTGATCACTTCCAGGGCATTGATCACTTCCAGGGAGTTGATCACCTCCTGGTCATTGATCACTTCTAGGGCATTGATTTCTCCCAGGGCATTGATCCCTTCCACGGCATCGATCACTTTCAGGGCATTGATTGCTTACAGGACATTGATCAGTTTCAGAGCATTGATCACTTCCAGAAGTTTGATCACTTCCAGGGCGTTGATCACTTCCAGGGAATCGATCACTTCCAGGTTAATGATCACTTGCAGGGCATTGATCACGTATTGGGCCATGATCACTTCCAGAGCATTGATCACTTCCAAGACATTGATCACTTCCATGGCATTGATCTTTTGCAGGGCATTGATCATTGATAGGGTCATGATCACCTCCAAGGATTTGATCACTTCCAGGACATTGACCACTTCCAGGGTATTGATCACATCCTGGGCATTGATCACTTATAAGGCATTGATTACTTCCAGGGCATTGATCCTTTCCACTGCATTGATCCCTTTCAGGGAATTGATCACTTCCTGGGCATTTATCACTCATAGGGCATTGATGGCTTCCAGGTCATTGATCCCTTCCATGGCATTTATCACTTCCAGGTCATTGATCGCTTCCAGGGCATTGATCACTCCCAGGGCATTTATCACTCTTAGGGCATTGATCACTTCCAGGGCGTTGATCACTTCCAGGACAATGATCACTTCCAGGGCATTGATCACTTCCAGCTCATTGATCACTCTTAGGGCATTGATCACTTCCAGGTCATTGATCAGTTCCAGGGCATTGAACCCGTACTGGGCATTGATCACTCCCAAGGCATTGATCACTTCCAGGGCATATATCTCTTTTCGGGCATTGATAACTTCCAGGCGATTGATCACTTCCAGGTCATTAATCATTTCTAGGGCCTTGATCACTTCATGGGGGTTGATCACTTCTAGGGCATTGATCACTCCCAGGGCATTGATCACTCGCAGGGCATTCATCCCTCCTAGGGCATTTATCACTTCCAGGGTATTGATCACTTCTAGGGCATTGATCACTTCCAGGGCATTGATCACTTCCTGGACATTAATCACTTTCAGGGCATTGACCACTTCCAGGGCATTGATCACTTCTACGACATTTATCATTTCCAGAGCATTTATCACTTCCAGGGCATTGATCACTTCCGAGGGATTGATTACTTCCAGCGCATTGATCGCTTTTAAGGTATTAATCACTCCCAGGGCATTAATCACTTGCAAGGCATTGATCACGTCCTGGGCATTGATCACTTCTAGGTTATTGATCACTTCTAGGGCATTGATCACTCCCAGAAAAATGGATCACTTCTAGGGCATTGATCACTTCAAGGGCATTGATCAATTCCACGACATTGATCACATCCACAACATTGAGCCCTTCCAGGGCATTGATCGCTTCCAGTGCATTGATCACACTTAGGGCATTGATCACTTCAAGGGCATTCATCACATCATGGGCATTTATCTCTTACCGGGTATTGATCGCTTCTACTAAGTTGTTCCCTTCCCGGGCATTGATCAATCCCAGTGCATTGATCTCTTCCAGGGCCTCGATCACTTCCAGTGCATTGATCACTTTTAGGGCGTTGATCACTTCCAGGGCATTGATCACATCCAAGGAATTGTTCACATCCCGGGTATTGCTCACTTAGTGGGCATTGATCACTGCTAGGGCATTGGTTACTCCCAAGGCATTGATCCCTATCACGGAATTGATCACTTCCTATGCATTGATCGCTTCCGAGGCATTGATCACTCCCAGTAAATTGATCACTTCCAGGGTATTGAACACACGCAAGGCATCGATCGCTCGTAGGACGTTGATCACTCTCAGGGCATTGATCACTTACAGGGCATTGATCACTTCTAGAACGTTGATCACTTCCAGGGCATTGATCCTGTCCAGGGAATTGATCCCTTTAGGGTATTTATCACTTCCTGGGCATTAATCACTGCTAATTCATAGGTTACTCTGAGGTTATTGATCACTTCCAGAACGTTGATTATTTCCAGGACATTGATCACTTCCAGGGCATTGATCACTTCCAGCTCATTGATCACTCTCAGGGCATTGATAACTTCCAGGTCAATGGTGAGTTCCAGGGCTTGATCACTTCCAGGGCATTGATCATACCCAGGGAATTGTTACTTCCTGGTCATTGATCACTTCTAGGGCATTGATTACTTCCAGGACATTGATCCCTTCAACGGCATTGATCACTCCCAAGGCATTGATTGCTTCCAGGATAGTGATCACTTCCAGGGCATTGATCACTTACAGGACATTGATCACTTCCAGGGCATTGATCACTTCCAGTGCATTGATTACTTCCTGGTCATTGATCACTTCATGGGCATTGATTACTTACAGGACATTGATCCCTTCAACGGCATTGATCACTTCCAAGGCATTGATTGCTTCCAGGATATCGATCACTTCAAGGACATTGATCACTTCCAGGACATTGATCACTTCCAGGGCATTGATCACTTCCAGTGCATTGATTACTCCCAGAGCATCAACCACTAACAGGACATTGATCACATCCTGGGCATTGATCACTCCCAGGGCATTGATCACTTACAGGGCGTTGATCACTTCCTGGGCATTGATCACTTCTAGGGCATTCATCCCTTCCAGGGAATTGATCACTTACAGGGAATTGATCACTTCCTGGGCATTGATCACTTCTAAGACATTGATTACTTGCTGGGCATTGATCCTTTCTACAGCATTGATCATTTCCAGGGAATTGATCACTTCCTGGGCATTGATCACTTTTAGGGCAGTGATTACTTCCAGGGCATTGATCCCTTCCAAGGCATCGATCCATTCAATAGCATTGATCACTTCCAGTGAATTGATTACTCCCAGAGCATCGACCACTTCCAGGGCATTGATCACATAATGGGCATTGATCACTTATAAGGCATTGAACACTTCCAGGGCATTGATCACATGTAGGACATTGATTGGTTCCAGGGCATTGATCACTTCCAGGGCGTTGATCACTTCCAGGACGTTGATCACTTCCAGGGCATTGATCACTTCCAGGGCATTGATCTTAACCAGGGAATTGATCACTTCCAGGTAAATGATCACTTCCAGGGCATTGATAGCTTATTGGGCATTGATCACTTCCAGGGCATTGATCACTTCCGGGACATTGATCACTACCTGGGCATTGATCACTTTGAAGGCATTGATTACTTCCGAGGCACTGATCCTTTCCACAGCATTTGTCACTTCCAGGGAATCGATCACTTCCTGGGCATTGATCACTTGTTGGGCATTGATTGATTTCAGGGCATTGATCCCTTCCACGGCATTGATCACTTCCATGGCATTGATCACTACCAACTCTTCGATCACTTCCAGGGCATTGATCACTTCCAGGTCATTGATCAGTTCCTGCTTATTGATCTCTTCCAGGGCATTGATCACTTCCAGGGCATTGATCACTTCCAGGGCATAGATCAATTCTCGGGCATTGGTCTCTTCCATGGCATTGATCACTTCCAGATCATTGATCAAGTACATGACATTGATCAATTCCAGGAGATTGTTCATTTCCAGGGCATTGATCACTCCCTCGGCATTGATCACTCCCAGGGCATTTATTCCTCCCAGTGCATTTATCACTTCCAGGGCATTAATCACTTCTACAGCATTGATCACTTCCAGGACATTGATAATTTCCAGGGCATGGATCCCTCCCAGGGCATTGATCACTTCATGGGCATTGATCACTCCCATGGCATTGATCACTTCCAGGACATTGATCACTTTCAGGGCATTGATCACTTCCATGGCATTGATCACTTCCAGGACACCGATCACTTTCTTTGCATTGATCACTTCCAGGGCATTTATCACTACTAGGGCATTGATCACTTCCAGGGCATTGATCACTTCCGGGGCACTGATCATTTCCAGAGCATTGATTTTTCCCAGGGCATTCATCACTTCCAGGTCATTGATCACTTTTAGGGCATTGATTATTTCCCGGGCATTGATCCCTTCAACGGCATTGATCACTTGCAAGGCATTGATTGCTTCCAGGGCATTGATCACTTCCAGAGCGTTGATCACTTCCAGGGCATTGATAACTTCCAGGGCATTGATCACTTGCAGGGCATTGATCTTAACCAGGGAATTGATCACTTCCAGGTAAATGATCACTTCCAGGGCATTGATCGCTTATATGGCATTGATCACTTCTAGGGCTTTGATCACTTCTAGGACATTGATCACTTCCAGGGCTTTGATCACTTCCAGTGCATTGATTACTCCCAGAGCATCGACCACTTCCAGGGCATAGATCACATCCTGGGCATTGGTCACATCCTGGGCATTGATCAATTCCAGGGCATTGATCACTTCCAGCGCGTTGATCACTTCCAGGGCAGTGATCACTTCCAGGGTATTGATCACTTTCAGGGCATTGATCTCAACCAGGGAATCGATCACTTACAGGTAAATGATCACTTCCAGGGCATTGATCGCTCATATAGCATTGATCACTTCCAGGGCAATGATCACTTCCAGGGCATTGATGAATTCCAGGGCGTTGATCACTTCCAGGGCATTGAGCACTTCCAGGGCATTGATCACTTCCAGGGAATTGATCACTTTTAGGGCGTTGATCACTTCCAGGGCATTGATCCTTTCCAGGTAATTGATCACTTCAGGGAATTTCTCACTTCCTGGACATTGATCACTGTTAGGGCAATGGTTACTCCCAGGTTATTGATCATTTCCTGAAAGTTGATTATATCCAGGACATTGATCACTTCAAGGGTATTGATCACTTCTAGCTCATTGATCACTTCCAGGGCATTGATCACTTCCATGGCAATGGACAGTTCCAGGGCATTGATCACTTCCAGGGCATTGATCACATCCAGGGCATTGATCACTTGCAGGGAATTGATCACTTCCTGGTCATTGATCACTTCTAGGGCATTGATTTCTCCCAGGGCATTGATCCCTTCCACAGCATCGATCACTTTCAGGGCATTGATTGCTTACAGGACATTGATCGGTTTCAGAGCATTGATCACTTCCAGGGCATTGATCACTTCCAAAACATTGATCACTTCCAGGGCATTGATCTTTTGCAGGGCATTGATCATTAATAGGCCAAGGATTTGATCACTCCCAGGACATTGATCACTCCCAGGGCATCGATCACTTCCAGTGCATTGATCACTCCCAGAGCAACGACCACTTCCAGAGCATTGATCACTTCCTGGGCATTGATCACTTCCAGGGCATTGATCACTACCAGGGTGTTGATTGCTTCCAGGGCATTGATCACTTTCAGGGCATTGATCCCTTCCAGGGAATTGATCACTTCCAGGGTATTGATCACATCCTGGGCATTGATCACTTATGAGGCATTGATTGCTTCCAGGGCATTGATCCTTTCCACTGTATTGATCCCTTCCAGGGAATTGATCACTTCCTGGGCATTTATCACTCATAGGGCATTGATGGCTTCCATGGCATTGATCCCTTCCATGGCATTTATCACTTCCAGGTCATTGATCGCTTCCAGGGCATTCATCACTCACAGGGCATTTATCACTCCTAGGGCATTGATCACTTCCAGGGCGTTGATCACTTCCAGGACAATGATCACTTCCAGGGCATTAATCACTTCCAGCTCATTGATCACTTCTAGGGCATTGTTCACTTCCGGGTCATTGATCAGTTCCAGGGCATTGATCCCTCACAGGGCATTGATCACTTCCAGGGCATTGATCACTTCCGGGGCATTGATCACTTCCATGGCATAGATCAATTATCGGGCATTGGTCTCTTCCATGGCATTGCTCACTTCCAGATTATTGATCAAGTACATGGCATTGATCAATTCCAAAAGATTGTTCATTTCCAGGGCATTGATCACTCCCTCGGCATTGATCACTCCCAGGGCATTTATTCCTCCCAGTGCATTTATCACTTCCAGGGCATTAATCACTTCCAGCTCATTGATCACTTCTAGGGCATTGTTCACTTCCGAGTCATTGATCAGTTCCAGGGCATTGATCACTTCCAGGGCATTGATCACATCCAGGGCATTGATCACTTGCAGGGAATTGATCACTTCCTGGTCATTGATCACTTCTAGGGCATTGATTTCTCCCAGGGCATTGATCCCTTCCACGGCATCGATCACTTTCAGGGCATTGATTGCTTACAGGACATTGATCGGTTTCAGAGCATTGATCACTTCAAGGGCATTGATCACTTCCAAGACATCGATCACTTCCAGGGCATTGATCTTTTGCAGGGCATTGATCATTAATAGGGCCATGATCTTTTCCAAGGATTTGATCACTTCCAGGACATTGATCACTCCCAGGGCATTGATCACTTCCAGTGCATTGATCACTCCCAGAGCAACGACCACTTCCAGAGCATTGATCACTTCCTGGGCATTGACCACTTCCAGGGCATTGATCACTACCGGGGTGTTGATTACTTCCAGGGCATTGATCACTTTCAGGGCATTGATCCCTTCCAGGGAATTGATCACTTCCAGGGTATTGATCACATCCTGGGCATTGATCACTTATGAGGCATTGATTGCTTTCAGGGCATTGATCCTTTCCACTGCATTGATCCCTTCCAGGAAATTGATCACTTCCTGGGCATTTATCACTCATAGGGCATTGATGGCTTCCAGGGCATTGATCCCTTCGATGGCATTTATCACTTCCAGGTCATTGATCGCTTCCAGGGCATTGATCACTCACAGGGCATTTATCACTCCTAGGGCATTGATCACTTCCAGGGCGTTGATCACTTCCAGGACAATGATCACTTCCAGGGCATTAATCAAATCCAGCTCATTGATCACTTCTAGGGCATTGTTCACTTCCGGGTCATTGATCAGTTCCAGGGCATTGATCCCTTACAGGGCATTGATCACTTCCAGGGCATTGATCACTTTCAGGGCATAGATCTCTTTTCGGGCATTGATCACTTCCAGGCGATTGATCACTTCCGGGGCATTGATCACTTCTAGGGCCTTGATCACTTCATGGGGGTTGATCACTTCTAGGGCATTGATCACTCCCAGGGCATTGATCACTCGCAGGGCATTCATCCCTCCTGGGGCATTTATCACTTCAAGGGTATTGATCACTTCCAGAGTATTGATCACTCCCAGGGCATTGATCACTTCCAAGGCATTGATCACTTCCTGGACATTTATCACTTCCAGGGCATTGACCACTTCCAGGGCATTGATCACTTCCACGACATTTATCATTTCCAGAGCATTTATTACTTCCAGGGCATTGATCACTCCCAGGGGATTGATTACTTCCAGCGCATTGATCGCTTCTAATTATTGATCACTCCCAGAGCATTGATCACTTTAGGGCATTGATTACTTCAGGACTTTGATCCTTTTCTGGGCATTGATCACTTCCCGGGCATTGATCACAAATCAGCGGGGGTGGTGCTCTGCCCAATCAGAGCGGTGCGGTACTCTGTCCAATCAGCGTGGTGCTGTAATTGCCTAAATTAGTGGGGGCGGTGCTCTGCCTACTCAGAGCGGTGCGGTTCTCTGCCCAATCAACGCAGTGATCTGCCGAATCAGAGCGGTGCGGTACTTTGTACAATCAGCAAGGTGCGGTACTCTGCCCAGTCAGTGGTGGCGGGGCTCTGCCCAATCAGTGGAGGCGGTGCTCTGCCCAATCAGCGCATAGCGGTGCTCTGTCCAATCAGCGAGGGCAGTGCTCTGCCCAATCAGCGTGGCGGTACTCTGCCCAATCAGCGAGGGTGGTGCTCTGCCCAATCAGTGGAGGCGGTGCTCTGCCCAATCAGTGCATAGCGGTGCTCTGCCCAATCAGCGGGGTCAGGGCTCTGCCCAATCAGCAGTGGCGGTGATCTGCCCAATCAGCAGGGGCGGTGCTCTGCCCACCCAGCGCGGTGCGAGGCTCTGCACAATCAGCGCAGAGCGGTGCTCTGCCCAATCAGCGGGGACGATGCTCTGCCAAATCATTGCGGGGCGGTGCTCTGCCCAATTAGCGAGGGCGGTACTTCGCCCTATCAGCGCGGGGGTGGTGTTCTGCCTAATCAGTGGTGGCGGTACTCTGTTTAATCAGCGCGGGGGTGGTGCTCTGCCTGATCAGCGGGGGCGGTGCTCTGCCCAATCAACGCATGCGGTACTTTGCTCAATCAGCGCGGGACGGTGCTCTGCCCAATCAGCGGGGGCGGTGCGCTGCCCAATTAGCGAGGGCGGTGCTCTGCCCGATCAGCGCGGGACGGCGCTGTGCCCAATCAGCGAGAGGCGGTGCTCTGCCCAACCAGCGGGGGCGGTGCTCTGCTCAATCAGCGGAGTGGTGTTCTGCCCAATCAGCGCGGGCGGTGCTTGCCTAATCAGCGCGTGCGGTGCTCTGCCCAATCAGCGGGTGCGGTGCTCTGCCCAATGAGCGCTTGGGTAGTGCTCTTTACAATCAGCGGGGGCGGTACTTCGCCCTATCAGAACGGGGTGGTGTTCTGCCTAATCAATGGGGGCGGTGCTCTGCCCAATCAGCGCGGGGGTGGTGCTCTGCCTAATCAGCAGGGGCGGTGCTCTGCCTAATCAGCACGGGGCGTGCTCTGCCCAATCAGCGGGTGCGGTGCTATGCCCAATGAGCGCTGGGGTAGTGCTTTGCACAATCAGCGGGGGCGGTACTACGCCCTATCAGAACGGGGGTGGTGTTCTGCCTAATCAATGGGGGCGGTACTCTGCCCAATCAGCACGGGGGTGGTGCTCTGCCTAATCAAAAGGGGCGGTGCTCTTCCTAATCAGCGCGGGGCGGTGCTCTGCCCAATCAACGCGGAGCGGTGCTGTGCCCAATCAGCGCGGGGCGGTGCTCTGCCCAATCAGCGCGGGGTGGGGTTCTGCTTAATGAGTGGTTGCGGAACTCTGACCAATCAGCGCGGGGGGGGGGGGTGCTCTGCCCAATCCGCGGGGGCGGTGCTCTGCCCAATCAGCGCGGGGGTGTGATCTGCACAATCAGCGCGGTGCGGTGTTCATTTCACTCAGCGGGGCGGTGCTCTGCCCAATCAGCGCAAGGCGGTGCTATTCCCAATCAGCGCGGTGCGGTGCTCTGCCCAATCAGTGGGGGCGGTGCTCTGCTCAATTAGCGCGGGGTGGAGCTCTGCTCAATCAGCAGGGCGGTACTCTGCCCCCTCTGCGCGGGGCGGTGCTCTGCCCAATCAGCGGGGGGCGTTGCTCTGCATAATCAGCACGGGGTGGTTCTCTGTCCAATCAGCGGGGGCGTGCTCTGCCCAATCAGCGAGGGCGGGGCTCTGCCTAATCAGCACAGGGCGGTGCTGTGCCCAGTCAGCGCGAGGCGGTGCTCTGCCCAATCAGCGCGGGGTGGTGCTCTGCCAAATCAGCGCGGCGGTACTCTGCTTAATCAGCGAGGGCGGTGCTCTGCCCGATCAACGCGGTGATCTGCCGAATCAGAGCGGTGCCGTACTTTGTCCACTCAGCAAGGTGCGGTACTCTGCCCAATCAGCGGTGGCGGGACTCTGCCCAATCAGTGGAAGCGGTGCTCTGCCCAATCAGCGGGATCAGTGCTCTGCTCAATCAGCGCGGTGCGAGGCTCTGCACAATCAGCGTAGAGCGGTGCTCTGCCCAATCAGCGGGGGCGGTGCTCTTCCAAATCAGCGCGACGTTACTCTGCTTAATCAGCGAGAGCGGTGCTCTGCCCAATCCCCAAAGGATGGTGCTCTGCCCAATCAGCGTGGGGCGGTGCTCTGCCCAATCAGCGTGGTACGGTGCTCTGCACAATCAGAGGGGGCGATGCTCTGCCCAATCAGAGCGGTGCGGTTCTCTGCCCAATCAGCGCGGTGATCTGCAGAATCAGAGCGGTGCGGTATTTTGTCCAATCAGCAAGGTGCGGTACTCTGCCCAATCAGCGGTGGCGGTGCTCTGCCCAATCAGTGCATAGCCATGCTCTGCCCAATCAGCGGAAGCGGTGCTCTGCCCAATCAGCGGGGGCGGGGCTCTGCCCAATCAGCGAGGGCGGTCCTCTGCCCAATCAGCGGGGGGTGGGTCTCTGCCCAATTAGCGTGCGGCGATGCTCTACTCAATCAGCGGGGGCGGTGCTCTGCCCAATCACCCGGGAATGGTACTCTGCCCAATCAGCGCGGGGCGTTGCTCTTCACAATCAACGCGGGGTGGTGCTCTGTCAATCAACGCAGAGCGGTGCTCTGCCCAATCAGCGGGGCGGTGCTCTGCCCAATCAGTGGGGGTGGCGCTCTGCCCAATCAGTGGGGGTGGAGCTCTGCCCAATCAGCGGGGGCGGTGCTCTGCCCAATCAGCAAAGGCGGTGCTCTGCCCAATCAGTGGATGCGGTGCTCTGCCCAAACGGGGCGGGGCGGTGCTCTGCCCAATCAGCGAGTGCGGTGCTCTTCCTAATCAGCGGAGGGGCGCTGCTCCAAAACAATTTGACTCCCAATGTAATATTTTAGGTATTTTATTAGTTCGAAACATATTTAAATTACAGATACAGATACAGACACCAGGCCGCATCCCCCAGAAAGGGGTGCGGCCGACGGCAAGGCGCACCTCACACCCTCACACGCACACACTCACACACTCACACAACTTAGCCCTTTTGTGCTAATGTGTCCGGCCGGTAGCCCCTCAACTTACACTCTGGGTCCCGAATGCATCGAGGAACCGTCGTCAGCAGCAGGGCCCGACACTTTTCACTGGTTTACTCCCGCCGCGTCATAATGGCCGGGCCCCCCCCACCCACGACCATCCCGACAGCGGGATGTCAAGGGCGGGAAAGCACATCAGAGCAGCGTCAAAATCAACCATTCACAACCATTCTCCACTCACGCATGTACATTGCACGCTCTCTCGCCACCTCCACATTCATATCCCTTCTTCCCAACGCCTGCTTCAGACCATCCATCCACCCAAACTTCGTTCTACCTTTAGGCCTGCGACCACTCGCCTCCGCATTCATCACCCTTTTCACCAATCTCCCTTCATCCATCCTCTCCATGTGCCCGACCCATCTCAGTACACCCGAATCCACTCTGTTCTCCAACTTTTTCACCATCCCTGTTCTGATTCAAACCACGTCGTTGGTGATCCGGTCTCGCAGCGTTACTCCAGCCATGCTCCTCAAACACTTCATCTCGAAAACTTCCAACCTTCTTCTCTCCTCTGCTCTCACCCTCCAAGCCTCAGCTCCGTAGAGTACAGTTGGGACAACAACACCCTCATACAGCCCTCTGTTTGCTTCTATCCCCAACGTCCTACAGCTCATTACACTCTTCAGTGCACCCAACACTTTACATCCCTCCTTCACTCGCGCCTTCACTTCAGTTTCCACTAGTTCAGTTTTCTCCACATGTGAGCCCAGATACTTGAA
>SDVV010018915.1:0-13644 GCA_016164225.1 Gammarus roeselii | reverse complement strand
TTATTATATATCGCTTATTATGTACCTTAGACATAGTTTATATCCTAGATCTTGTGGATTGCGGAGCTGACAATGCAGATCTGTATGAAAAAATTGTTAGAGTTGATTTATTCAATATTTGGTATAATAGACGAAAATGGTAGGAGTGAAACGCCCAACTCTACAAAAAAATCATATTCCAACAGTAAAACCGTACATAAATCTTGCGAACGGTTCAACATTCGTAACACTCACTGACGTATGGGGTAAGCTTACATAAACGTTTTGAACACGAAAGTCCACAAGCAAGCGATAACCTAACATTACTCGGGACTGGTCGATATTACTGGACTTGTAACAAACGAAGTGAAAATAGATATATATATATGTAGGCACATCATCTGCTAAAGATTGGTAAAACTACAGAGTCAAGTGGATAGATTTGATAAGGATGCAGGTTAAATCAATGAAGAAAATTACCTAACATAAGTATGAAACGGGGAATAATATGCAATACTTGGTAATTTTAGGTTAGAATGAGTTAGGATTATGGCCATCATTACAGACCTTCAGTGAAAAATGTTAAAGTGGATCGGGTGAATGGTCGAAAAAGTCAAATATTCTGAATGGAAACGCAGTCTCATAACAAAAGCCTGAATTAATCAAAAACTTCTAAGTGGCTAAACTGCAAACGAAATACAAACATTTAAAATAGTAAGACTTGCGGGAATATGCATGTAGCATAGACCTGCGATTGGATAACATAATTGAGATGTACATTAAATTATTGAAGAATTTCAACACAAACATTCAACACAATCCGGTAGAATAGTTCTCCAATGTAATTTGGAACCGGACCCAAATCTAATGTCGAGAGGGGGAACACACCAATTTTTTTAATCATTTCATCCAAATAAGCGTATTTTATACCCAACATCCCATGAAATTAGGCAAATTTATATCGAATACTGATATATTCCTATGATATCAAATCAAAATATACACCAACATCTATAAAATAGCTAAATAAGATTTTCTACTCTACCCTAAGCAACAACGATTAACTATTATATACGGCGATCCTACCGCATCCAGATGATGAATCCTACTCCAATATCCGACGTCATCTGGTTCATGACAAAGATCGTATACTAACATAACAGCCATACCGAAAATAACTGGCATTTAACGCTGAGGTAATGTGAAAATTGTTATTTTATACTATCATACCTTTCAAATTTAAAATTAATTCCTAGATCTAACTGATGCTATGCCTCTGGGAGTACAAATCCAAGCCTACTGTGTCATAAAAATGAACTCTATAATGCTTTACTTGGTCACTTCTCAGCAATCTACCACTGATATATAACAAATTAGAGGTAACATACAGTCATGATACGATGCCACAGACGTACCTGGCATCTGTTAACCCATCGTCTCTGAATAGCCTCGAACAAAGATACATCCTGGACATAACCAAAATCTAGACACATGTACAGTGGTCATGAATGAGTCTCAAAGAGTGTGTGGCTATAAAAAGCTTGGGTTCTGTTCACTAATGACATAAGTAAAACGCTATAAGCCCATGAAATTCTAGATCGACGTCTACAAGAACGTACATAATTAACGTTGAACATAGATGAAGTTCAAAATGACAACCATAGAGTATAAACCATCTCTACACTAGGACCCATCGATCCAGTAAATTATCATTTAAACGTTAAACTACACATTTGCTAGGGATCAACGACGAAAATTCAACAAAGATGCAGTACAGACTTACACCTCTTAAACATACATTCCTATGATTCTCGTGGAAAAAAAAACATAACATAGGGACATATATATAAATAGCTAAATAAGGTTCTCTACTCTGCTATAATTCACATAAAAATTTTACTACATTATGGTATCCGTCCTAATAAATCGGTCCATTTACACAAACAAGCATAAACAGAATGAGCTTTTGCCTAGGGGACAGTCTAACTCATCCTAAATATTGAAGAATGGTCGTACAATAAATATACAATACCCTAACAGTGAGACCAAACTTGTATCAAATCGTCTGTTCTATATTTATAATAACCACGTCAAATAGCGTATCAGGATGAAAGAAGATATATAAATCACTATAAATGAACAAAATGTAACTAAATTGGACCTGAAATAATGTTCTATATTGTAGACACAAAAGTAATATGTCATAAATTGTATAAATAAACAACAAATTGCATTTAAGATGGAGATTCAACAGAGAACCTACAAAACTGAAAGACCTATACTGAATCTCACGAGATAAAACAAATCAAGAAGATAAATTCTCTACCATACCCAAAACATATATTAAACGTGATGAATGAGAATGAACAAGCATGTAACCAAACAAATAAGAAAAGTGAATAAGATACCAAGACATGCAGGCGACGTACCTGAAACCTATCGTAAATACGGTATATTACATATAATATCTATTGAAACTAGCCTCAACATCACCCCATAACAGGGTTGAATTAACATCTCTTTAACTAAAGTAAACACGGTTTAATCGTAACAGATGTGTCATATATCCATATGAAACTACCACAATGATGCAACAACCTAGCAATTATGCCTGAAATAGCTTGCTACATGGATGCTTCAAGCCTAAAATACACTAAAATGCCTAAAACTGAATGAGTTAACTGATCGAAATTCTAAAAACTGCGCAAATCCAACATAAATCAGTCGATCATTACTATGTATATATAACATAATATTTTAACTTACAGTAAATCCATATCGTTCAGGTACTTTCGCTATTGGAAAAACGCGTCAATGAAACATTGATATAACTGTTTCAAAACTGGGTAATGCAATATGGGGTGGATAGATTCTCGACCGTAGGTGCTGCATCATCCCACAATACATACCTAAACTCGCCAATAATCATATTGATAATCCATACTATTCGTATAGATAATATATACATATGAAATTATCAGATGGGAAACACAGAATCTTCCCTGCAATCCTACCTTCAGGCTGGTACAAATAGGGTCATTCGCTCACTAAGGCTGCAAATTGAGTTATAAGACCTACCCACCACACTAATCCTATAAAAGAATATATAGTGATATATGAACAAAACATATATAAACATCCCAAGCCCCCACCGCTACGAACCCACCAATCAAGCATTGAATGAGTGATATATACCACAACTAGATAAGAATACCAACATTTATGTCCACATAAAAAATATAGAATTTCAATCCATGCATAAATATATAACGATATATACACTCACAACGTAGCAAGCGTGCCACAGAAACAAATTTATAAGACAAGGAACAGGCACGAACAAACTCACATAATCTTCCAGGAGCACATCCAACTTTTTGCCTAGGGGATCCCTACGCCCCGCCCCCACTAGAAATTTCAATTAACACTAATGCTACCAAAACCGAATAAATATATATAACGATCAACAGTTAGTGTCCAATTATACTCCACTACAACCATCTAAAGAAGAAAAAACGTATACATAAATACAATGAAGATCATAAATACAGTACAAATTAAAATGTTCATAACATTAACCTTGCCAATCAAGGCCGCAAGCCTGCTTCCATCCCGCCGTTCTCTTCCGTCCCCGCCTTCCGGCCTCCCCCTCCCCTCCCCCCGTCCGTTAGCTGACTCGGGCACTAAACCAGTTCCGGTACCCTCCGCCCACCCCGTTTCTGCGCTAACCCCCGTACGGACCGGTTGAGTCAAGGTTGCAGGCATCGCGTCCTAGCCCGCCCACCAAAATGACTCTAGAATGCCGTTCTGGACTGCATATATACTACTTATATCCATATGAACCTTGATGGACCAATGGGCTAATAAGGACCATTCGGGAGTAGGAAGGACAATTATGAAATATGACGGACTACTATGTATTGTGATAGATCTTGAATGAATTTTTATGCTCGCTTATCGACACGGATATACCATTATCTACCATGATTGGCTGCTATGGAGGACGAAAAACGTGCTGTACGTTGGCGAATTGCAATGGACCATGATGAACCGTCTGTTCATATTGGACCTGTATGTACCATGACTGACCACAATGGACCACTAACTAAAAATCGAACTACTAATAACAAATGCCTAATAACCAATATCCAATAGCCGATAACCAATCTTCTCTAACTAATATCCACTAACCCCTAATCAAAAGCCAGTAACCCTTTATCAATTCACAATAACCAATAAACATTAACCAATATCAAATAATATATCACTAATAACCAATAATCAATAACCAAGAACGAATAACCAATAATCAATTACTAATAACCAATACTCAGAAACCAATAATCAGTAATAACGTATGACTAATGATGCTGACTAATAACTCAGAACTATTATTTAAGAAATAATAAGTAATGATTACTTTTCAATAAGTGATACATAAAAACTTTTAACTAAAACCTAAAAACTAATATATATTAATTGACAACCAATAACCAATAACCATTGATCATTGACCAATATCCAGTAACCAATACCTAATATAACGGAGCGAAGAGGTTAGGAATCCCGTTCTCTGTAAAAACGTTTCCTCAAAGATGGCAAGAAGAGCGGGGAGAGGAGAGGCTCACGCCTCTCCGAATCCTATTGTTAGGGTCGCTGAATGTGTCTGGCTGTAGTACAAATGAGGTAAAGAGGAGAGAGATTGGTGAGATGTTTGTGAGGAGGAAGTTTGATGTGTTGGCACTGAGTGAGACGAAATTGAAAGGTAAGGGCGAATGTGAGTTTGGTGTGGGAAGTGGAAGAAAGTCTGATGTGGAGGAAGGTAGGGCACGAGAAGGTGTGGTCCTGCTATTGAGTGATCGGTTGGCTCGTAGCGCTACCGAATGGAAGGAGGTGTCCTTAAGACTGATGTTGGTGAAAGTTAAGTTAGGTGTAGAAGGATGAGCATTTTTGAGTGCTTACAGACCTGGCAGCGAGAGGAGTGAAGAGGAGAAGGAGCAATTCTGGACTGACCTGAGTGAGTGTATTGAGAGTTTTGGAGGTCATTTCAATGTAGTTGTACTGAGTGACCTTATTGCGAAAGTTGAAGATGTAGTGGTGGAGAATGTGATAGGAAGGTATGGCGTTCTCGGTAGAAATGCCCGTGAAGAAAACCTGACAGATCTGTGTATGGAGCAGGAGTTGGTGGTCGCGAACAGTTTGTTCAAGAAACGAGATATCCACAAGTACACATGGGTAAGGATGGCCCGTGATGCAGTGGTGGAGAGAGCAATGATAGATTTTGTGCTGATATCGAGGAGAGTGGTGGAGAGGCTGTAAGATGGGCTGGTGTTGAGAGGAGAGGGTGGAGGAGTGTCTGACCATCTGCTGGTAGAAGGTAGATTAAGAGTGGAGCAAAATTGGAAGGGTAACAAATGAGTAGGAGGAGGAAGAGAGTTAATGAAAGTGAGTGGACTGAATGGGAGAAGTAGGGCCGAGGAATTTCAGCAGGCGTTGAGGGAAGAATATAACAACCTGAGAGGACAAGACCTGAGTGATGTGGAGGAAGAATGGGAGACGTTGAGGGATGCGTTGCTGAGAAGTGCAAAGAATGTGTGTGGTGCGCGCCGTGTGGGCGGGTGCAAAAGGAAAGATTGTGAGTGGTGGAACGAGGAGGTCAAACTGGCGGTATCACGGAAAAGAGGAGCGTTTGATGAGTGGTTGCATGTGAAGTCGGTGAGGGCTTATGAAAGCTACAAAGAGAGGAGAAATGAGGTGAAGCGGGTGGTGAGGAGAGCCAAAAATGACGCTAAAGCCAGGTGGGGCAGGCGGTTGTGCCAGATTTTTGAGGAGAACAAACAGATGTTCTGGAAAGAGGCGAAGAGGGTGAGAAAGGGAGAGACCGGAAAAGAGAAAGCAATGAAAAACGAAAATGGTCAGTTGTTGTTTGAAAGTGGTGATGTACGGAAGTGGTGGGAAGAATATTTTGATGAGGTGTTGAATGCTGAGGATGACAGAGAGGCTGACATTGTTGCTGCGGGTCTTGATGCTCGGATGCCAGTTTTGGGAGAATGACTTGTGGCGGACATTGCCAGGGAAGAGGTACAGGAAGCGGTGGCGAGGTGGCGAGGTTACTGAACTTGTGTTTTGTGGCAGTCTGTTATGTGTGGTTGGTAAGTTGAACGGAAGAGTGCTGATCAGAAGGATTAGAGACTGTACGGACTGCGTAATTGGAGAGGAACAGTGTCACTTTAGGAGTGGTAGAGCGAGTGCCGATCAGATTTTTGCAGTGAGACAGGTTTGTGAGAAGTACCTTGCCACAGGAAAGGATATGTTCTGGGCCTCCATGAATCTGGAGAAGGCATACGGCAGGATTGGGAAGCGCTGAGGAGGGTGTTGCGTTTGTATGGGGTGGGCGGATATTTGTTGAGAGCGGTGCAGAGTTTATATGTTGGCAGCCGGGCATGTGTCAGAGTGGGAAGCGCGGTGAGTGATTGGTTCAATGTGAAAGGGGGAATGAGACAAGGCTGCGTGACGTCTCCCTGGCTGTTCAACCTCTATATGGATGGAATGGTCAGGGAGATGAACGCGAGTGTGCTGGGTCGTGGCTTGGAACTGTTGGAAGCGAATGGGCGGAGTTGGCAGTTGAGCCAGTTGCTGTTTGCTGATGATACGGCCCTGGTTGTGGATTCAGAGGAGAAGCTAACTCTAGTTTAGTTTGTATTTTTCCACCTATCTTAGTATCGTCTGCAAACTTGCTAATGTTTGAGAGTACGCTGCTATCGAGATTGTTAATGAATATTGTAAAGAGAACTGGACTCAACACGGATCCTTGAGGCACGCCGCTTGTGACATTACCCCAAGGGGAGGGAGCTCCGTTAAGTACGACTCGCTGCCGTCTGTCCATAAGCCAACATTTTATCCAGTTGGATCGCCTCAAACACCGATGCTGAGCAATTTACTAAGTAGGCGGTTCAATGTCCCTTTGAAAATCAAGGTAAAAGTTATCGATTGGAGATTTTGTATCATGGATTTCAAATATATTCTTGAAAAAAGTAGCAGGTTCGTTATACAGGTACGGTTGTGTCTAAAGCCATGCTGAGAGTCGCCAATCAGTTTGTTTGAATATAAGAATTCTGTAATTTTATCTGTAATCCAAATTCCTTTAATTTTCCCATGACTCAGGTGAGACTAATTGGACGATAATTGGCTTGACACTTTTTGACAATTTTTTTAAAAATTGGGGTAAAATTGGCTACTTTCCATTTAGAGGGGCATGTGCCATTTAAGAGAGATTGGGTGAAAATGTTTGATAAATGTTCGGTGATTTTGTTTATAGTCTCTTTTAGAATTCTGGATAAACTTCGTCTGGACCTGGAGATTGTGTGACTCAGTGTATGTATATAATTTAATAACTTTTCACAGTGCTGAACTGTGAACGCTATGATTTCCACAGCGTTAGGTTTATCCTGATTCTCTAACGTAAAAAACAGAACAAAAGTATTCATCAAGTAAGACACCAATTTTCGTGTCGTCCGTTTCTAGTTCACCAACATCGTTTTCGAGAGGACCAATTACAGATCTCGAATTATTCCATTCGAGATATAACTAAACAATTGTTTCGGATTAGTTTTGGCATTGGCGGCAATTTCATTTTCATAATCCTACTTCTTACGTTTCTGGACCCTCTTTAGATCTCTTCTGCTGATATTGTATTCATATTTTGCTATGTCGTCATGTAGATGTTTCTGTTTTATCGAGTGCTTTACTTTCTTTCGTGACTGACGACGCTGTCATTCTCCCTTCCAGTACTTAGGCTGATTGACTGATGTTCGCCTGTTTTTGAGAGGGATCTGCTCATAATCAATATTTGAAAGTGCAGTCGAGGAATTGTTAAGCGATTGATTGACAGATTGTCCGAGGGTTATATCTGCTGACGCCATTGACTCTCTTAAGCCATCAAAGTTGGCTTATCTAAAGTTAGGGACTTTTTCGCAGTTTGTTGACGTTTTCAAACCGAGCTCTATCAAAAAACTTATGCAGTTGTGGTCGCTAGTTCCGAGAGGTTCGTCCACTTCGACGTTCATGACATGAGAGTCGCTTGCACTAAATAGGAGATCAATAATTGTGATACCTCTTGTAGGGGTCTTCACCATTTAGGTCAAGAACTTATCGTCTGCAAATTCAATCAGACGTTGGCCGGTGGCAGTACATTCGTTAGTTTCCCAATCAATGTCGGGGATATTGGAGTATTCAAGCAAAATACTGTGTTGTGTTGGAACGTTATGTGATGATGATGAGGTGGTGCCGATTGCATGGTAGCTGTTGTTAAGGAGAGGAGTAGGAAGCGCTGATTGTTACCGGGGAGGTAATGGGCAGCAGATGGGATTGAAATGATTCTGTACGCTGTGCAACGTTCGGAAGAATGTAATTTCATTTCTGGTTAGGGAACCGCTTGTATGAGGCCGGGTTTTTGCAGTTTTGTTCGGGAAGCGATTGGGTAACACAATGGAAACAGGCAAGGCTGGGGCTGAGCAGAATCGAAATCTCTGTGTATTTTTTGTAACTTACGTCTTTTTAGAAAATCAGGTATATTTTTTATGGAGAGGGCTTATGAGCGGATCTAAGGTGAAGGTGGGGGAGACGGTATGAGTTGTCTGTGAGTAGATATTCTTGTCTGACGTGTGATGGGGTGGTGATGTGAGAGAATAGCCATATGAAGGAGGAAAGCAGAGGACGGTAAGGCACGTGAGCGGCTCATTCTCGTTTGTGACAGTGTTATATTAGTGGGATGGAAATACTTCATCACAGTGAGGAACGTAACATGCTACAGTTTTAAAAAGTTTCCTCATTCCATTTTTGTTTAGACTTGTATTTTTCGAATGGAAAATGCAAACCGTCAGAGGGCCCCAGTGGATTTATCTCGTAGTTTGTCTGTTGGGTAACTCTAAGCTTCAAGCAGTAACAGAGGATCATAAAAGGGTGCCTATGTTCTATTATTCTAAGATTGAGGGGTTCTGCCATGTACATCTTATCATTTTGATTTTTCGATAAAATTGTTCTGGATGTTTTCGTAACTTCTTAATTTTCGACTTAATCCGTGAGCACGCTAAGTAAATTTTTGAACGGATTTGCACTCTCAATAATTTTTGTCCATTGCCCTATAGTCACTGATATTAAATAAATGAAGAGTACATTTGTCCGAATTGTCGAAGGTTAGCACGTTTGACATGGGGACATCACCAGTAACTACTTTTCCAGTGGGTTAAGTACTCTCTGTTCATGAGGTTCTGGTACAAGATGCTTCACTGGGTCCTAGCTTTGTTTATTGGATTTTTCTGTTGAGGTGAGTGGTGGCGCGGGGTTGAGGAAGGATTTGGGACCCAGTGTTAGATGAGTGGGTTGGTGCAGTAATCACAGTTCCAGAGGGATGGGGGTCGGAAGATTGAGAAGTTGGCGGCGTTGGTTGGGTATCTACGAGTTGCTAGGGATGAGCGTCCCAGTGGGAAAGGATGGCCATCGCCGTGTCAAATTTTGCGGGGGAGGCGCCAACCGTCGCAGTGTTTGTGCTGTCAAGTGGTTCATTATTTTTTTACTTGCCTAATCCTGGTGCATTTTAGTGTTTTGCTTGATTTACAGTTTCTGTTATTATTGGCACATGCGCATATCTCGAACGTCCCACTGTAACAGACTCAGCAGGATTTATTTTTGTCATCGGTGTGGCTAGAGGGCGTCATGTTTTCCATTCCAAGGAACAGTATCAGAGATGTGATTATCACAGTGAAGTGGGGTACGAAGAATATGTTTTTGAAAGAGTTTAAAGAGCTTAACTAGTTCCCATTTTGAGGCCCTGCAATAAGAGGAGACACCGTGACGTTCATTTTTTGTGGAATCGTGTTTGTACAGTGTAAGCACCTATACAGTGTAACCACCTATATTATACAGTGTAAGCACCTATATTCAAATCTGTTTGCTGGTCCTGATTAAACACGGTTCATCACAATGCATATTCAAATAAATGCACACAATCTAACACGCACTAATATATATCTTTGAAACTAATAGTAATATAGAGTGATAATACTAGAATGAAGTTAGCTCTCTGCTATATCCATTAGCAAAATTATACGAATGTCACAAATTTAGCGAATGTATTAGTGACATGCGCATAATCAGTTAGTTCGAAAAATGCATGGTTTCAACATCGGAATGCACGGTTTCAACATTTTCTTCAAGCATTTAGAAAAAAATACACATTTAGAATATCTACTTATTTATGGACAAAACGTGTCCCAGGACCCAGGCCATATCGAAAAGATTGAAACGTACATTAGACCCACTCACAAGTATTCAGTAATCAGTGTACTCCCTAGCTAGCTTTTGTGAGAGTTATGTCCGCTTTGACCTTCTTAGGCAATACTATTGTTGATCACCTCGGAGTAGTAGGTATAGGAGCGAAACGCGGATGTGAAGGAATTAGATAGGGATAAAAGAGCCGGTCGGAGTAGAGCGCGATGCATGCAACCTTGACTCACCGAGCGTATGGGGGTTCGCGCAGAAATGGGGGAGGGTGGGAGCGAAGCGTACCGGAACTGGTTTGGTGCCCCGAGTCACATAATGGACGGGGGAAGGGAGGGGGGAGACCGGAAGGGGGGACGGAAGGGGGAACGGCGGGATGAAAGCAGGCTTGCGGCCTTGATTGGCAGTTTTTATATTTAAAACATTTTAATTTTTAGTGTATTTATGATCTTCATTGTATTTATATATACGTTTTTTATTCTTTAGATGGTTGTAGTGGAGTATAATTGGTCACTAACAGTTGCTCGTTATATTTATTTATTCGGTTCTAGTAGGATTTGTGTTATTCCAAATTTCTGGTGGGGCGGGGCGTAGGGATCCCTTGGCAAAAAGTTGGATGTGCTCCTGGAAGATTATGTGAGTTTGCTCTTACCTGTTCCTTGTCTTATAAATTTGTTTCCGTGTCACGTTTGCTACGTTGTGAGTGTATACATCGTTATATATTTATGTATGGATTATAATTCTATGTTTTTTATGTGAACATATACGTTTGTTTTCTTATCTAGTTGTGGTATAGTTGACTCAATCGATGCTTGATTGGTGGGTTCGTAGCGGTGGGGGCTTGGGATATTTGTGTATGTTTTATTCATTTATCACTATATATTCTTTTATAGGATTAGTGTGGTAGGCATGTCCTATAACTCAATTTGCAGCCTTAGTGTGCGAACGGCCCTGTTTGTACCAGCCTGAAAGTAGGATTGCAAGCAAGGTTCTGTGTTTCCCATCTATTTATTTCATATGTATATATTATCTATAGGAATAGTATGGATTATTAGTATAATTATTGGCGATTTTAGGTATGTAGTGTGGGTTGATGCAGCACCTACGCTCGAGAATCTATCTACCCCATATTGCATTACCCAGTTTTGAAACAGTTATATCATTGTTCCATTGACGCGTTTTTCCAATAGCGAAAATACCTGAACGATATGGATTTACTGTAACTTAAAATATTATGTTATGTGTACTTATTAATGATCGATTGATTTATGATGAATTTGCGCAGTTTTTGGAATTTCGATCAGTTAACTCATACCGTTTTATGCATTTTAGGGTATTTCAGGCTTGCAGCTTCCACATTATTTCAGGCATAAGGGTGGTCGGTTGTTGCATCATTGTGGTAGTTTTTATATGTATATATGACACATCTGTTACGATTTAGCCGTAGTTACTTTAGTTAAAGAGATGTTAATTTATCCCTGTTTAGGACAGAAGTTGTGGGTAATTTCATTAGATTTTGTATGTACTATACCGTATTTACTATAGGATTCAGTTTCGTCGCTCGTATGTCTTGGTAACTTATACACATTTCTTGTTTGTTTGGTTACATGCTAGTTCATTGTCATTCATCACGTTTTTAATGTATGTTTTGGGTATGGTAGAGAATTAATCTTCTTGGTTTGTTTTATCTCGTGAGTTTTGGTATAGGTCTTTCAGTTTTGTAGGTTCTCTGTTGAATATTCATGTTCAATGTAATCTGTTGGTTATTTATACAATTTAGGATATATTACGTATATCTACATTATAGAACATTATTTCAGGTCTAATTTAGGTACATATTGTTCATTTTTAGTGTTTTATATATCTTCTTTCGTCCTGATACAATATTTGCCGTGGTTATTATAGATATGGAACAGACGATTTGTTACAAATTTGATCTTGCTGTTAGGGTATTGTATATTTATTGTACGACTATTCTTCAATATTTAGGAGAAGTTAGAGAGACCCCTAGGCAAAAGCTCATTCTGTTTATGATTGTTTGTGTAAATGGACCGATTTATTAGGAAGGATACCATAATGTAGTTCAATTATGGTATCCATCCTAGCAGAGTAGAGAACCTTATTTAGCTATTTATATACGTTCCTGATGTTATGTTTTTTTTCCACGACAATCAAAGGATTGTATGTTTAAGAGGTGTAAGTCCGTACTGCATCTTTGTGGAATTTTCGTCATTGATCCCTAGCAAATGTGTAGTTTAACGTTTAGATGATAATTTACTGGATGGATGGGTCCTAGTGTAGAGGTGATTTACACTCTTTGGTAGTCATTTTGGAGTTCATCTATGTTCAACGTGAATCATGTACGTTCTTGTAGACGTCGATCTTGAGTTCCATGCTTTGTTAGTTAGGTTATGCGACAAGCTACTCATCGATGTAGTGTTCTTCTTAAGTCATCAGTAATCAGAACCACAGCTTTTTATGGCCACACACTCTCTGAGACTCATTCATGACCACTGTACATGTGTCTAGATTTTGATTATGTCCAGGATGTACCTTTGTTCGGGGCTGTTCAGAGACGATGGGTTAACAGATGCGAGGTACGTCTGTGGCATCGTATCATGACTGTGTGTTACCTCTAAATTTGTTATATATCAGTGGTAGATTGCTGAGAAGTGACCTAGTAAAGCATTATAGACTTCATTTCTATGACACAGTAGGCTTGGATTTGTAGGAATTTGTTATAGGAATTTGTTATAGATTTGAATGGTACGATAGTATAAAATAACATTTTTCACATTAACTCAGCGTTAAATGTCAGTTATTTTCGGTATGGGTGTTATGTTAGTATACGATCTTAGTCATGAACCAGATCACGTCGGATATTGGTGTAGGATTCATCATCTGGATGCGGTGGGATACACCGTATATAATAGTTAATCGTTGTTGCTTACGGAAGAGTAGAAAATCTTATTTAGCTATTTTTTTAGATGTTGGTGAACATTTTGATTTGATATCATAGGAATATATCGGTATTCGAAATAAATTTGCCTATTTTCATGGGATGTTGGGTATAAAATACGCTTATTTGGATGTAATGATTCGAAAACTTGGTGTGTTTCCCCTCCCGACATTGGATTTGGGTCCGGTTCCATATTACCTTGGAGAACTATTCTACCGGATTTGTGTTGAGTGTTTGTGTTGAGATTTTCTTCAATAATTGGATGTACATCTTAATTATGTTATCCAATCGCAGGTCTTTGCTAGATGCTTATTCCCGCAAGTCTTACTTTTATAAATGTTTGTATTTCGTTTGCAGTTTAGCCACTTAGAAGTTTTTGATTAATTCAGGCTTTTGTTATGAGACTGCGTTCCCATTCAGAATATTTG
>SDVV010018914.1:0-13644 GCA_016164225.1 Gammarus roeselii | reverse complement strand
ACCTGAAAGAAACTCGTATAAATCAAAAAGATTTATTTGTCGAGAAAAAAAAAATCCGCCATTGAAAAGATAAGAAAAAATAGATTCAATTAGATTAGTTCTTAAAGATTATTCCTTTCAGATGATCTTCATCTAGTCTTAAACATTTCTTTACTCTCGTGACCATGATATGCATCACCTTGGCTAATGTTTGAGGTGTAATTAAACCAATTTCTTGAGTTATGTTCTGTTTAAGATCGTGTAATGATACACATTATTTTTCAAATATCCCCATGAAAAGGAGTCAAGGGGGTGAAAGATCAGGCGATCGAGCAGGCCATTCACCATCACCGAATCTGAGAATAAATTTCTGCGGAAACTGGATCTTTAATGAAGACATGGATAATCTTGCCGTTTGACATGGTGCTCCATCCTGTTGAAACCAAAAACCGTCACCCAACTTATTAATTTTTGGAAGTAAAAAGTTTACCAACATTTGTTCATATCTTTCACCATTAACAGTCACAGCGTTGTTTTGTTCGTCTTCGAAAAAATATGGGCAAATAATTTCTCGGGAAGTTAAGCCACACCAAACGGTAACAAACGGTAACTTGATTCATATCATAATTGACGTATCATGAATACAGATGTTTACTTTGATTTTTTTCTTCTCTTTTCGATCGTGTATTTTTTTTCCGACGAATAAAACTTTTCGAGTTGTACGAGTTTTTTATGGTCCCGTACCGCTGGAATACCCTGTATATATTGAATAAATAATTCCGATATTGCAGGAGCAATATACATATGACTAATAATGGTCTCCCATATAACACAATTCGATACAAAATCACTGCATACTTAGGGGGGATCAGGTAGATTGAGCACATTTACTTCGAATGGAATCATGGGGTTTTGTATGACCCTGGAAAATGATCAAAAAATGAATACATTTCTAATAATTTTATTCATATACATAGAAATAGTTTTACTAACCAACAGCGCATTAGCGTATATATGGTTCCTGTGCTGCCTTGGATGAAGAAACTCTCTCTAAAATTGATTGAATGACCTGTAGCACTGTTAGTAAGTTATTTGGGTGAGCATTGGAACAAGATATTTAAAACATTTGATTTCATACAATCTGTGTTAATCAAGATGATTATTGCATTTAGAAATCAATCCGGAGGTCGCTGATTGTACTTTTTAAATGTTGTTTCTTCCATAACAGAGTTAACAAACATAATGTATGCAATGACATAATACACCACGCGCGTGGGTCATCGGGCCGATGCCGGTATCAGACAGTTGAAACGGAATTGGTGTTATTTCTGCCCCTGTTGCAACCGTTCGCAGGAACTCCAGAATTCCAGCATTAGGCAACTTGATCTATGTTTGAGGGATGAGCTCATTCTCCGTTCGGTTCGCCATTTATTTATTTATTTGTAAGCCTGTGTAGTCATACATTCGTTTTCAGCCCATTTGTTTCGCTGCGAATATGCGGAATGGGATCGACGTTTGACGTAGCTCAATTCATAGGTTCAGTTTGGGAAGCGCCGCTCAACATACTGCGACACTGTGCGCGTGCACAGGCTTCAGACTTATTTAAAACTTATACCTGTAGGTGCGTTCGAGATGCAGTCTCTCTAGGCGATGCGAACTTTTATGCCCTGTGTGTAGCTGGTGCACGCGCAAGCCTTACGTTTTTTTTCTGTATCACACCGTCACACGGAATCAATTTTCTACATACATTGGCAACTGGTCCAGGATGTTGACGTCTTCGCTCCTAGAAGATATAATAATGATAAAGAAAGTGTACATTTGCGTCTTGGAGGATAAAAAGCTTCAATGCACAATCTGATTAGCTGGAACGATCTTTTAATTATTTAACCTCATAAGCAGCTGACGCAAGCTCTGTCCCACGTTATTACTTTCTTAATTACGGATCCGAAACAATTGGGTAATCCCACTGGCAGCTTACAAGCACTACGTGACGTCATTTTATTTGTACATATATGATCAATGCTACGGGCGACAAATCAATGTGATTGGGATAATTTCTCGTTTTCGCTTGCTCTTACCTTACGAATGTCTTGTTCGCTGTATCGAGGTTCTGTCAGCGGATCAATAAACCTATCTGAATTACCTCTTTAATGTTTGTCATGTATATAAAATCCGAAAAGATTCCCAAGCCATGCAAGGATTGCATGTAAAGATGATCATTGATGCTGTCTACTTCAGAAGTTTTTGCTAAATTGCTTGACCTCATCTCCCGCAAAAAAACAGCCTGACGTCAATGTATCCAGCTAAAGATCTACAGCAGTTTGCGTTTTTGAAATGCTTTATGGTAGAAGGTTACCAAGCCTAGATCTTTCTCAGGTATGCAAAAAGTTTATTTCATTCTTCCTAACAAGTCCAGTCTCCACTATAGAGCCTAGTTCGTCTTTGTCCAATCCTGAAAAAATTGTGTTGCATTTCGTCGGTCAGACATTCTCTATAGATAGTTGGAATTGTGTGTTCATTGGATAGGATGCCTATGTTTTGAAACTTTTATCGTCCGAGACTGGATGTAAATAGTATTAAATGCCACAAATTTGGAGCTGACATTTATTATATGCCCTTAGATCTTGTTCCTAGAGCGTTGCCGATGCTCCAACTGTTAGAATGATTTAAAGGGAGAGGTCTTTCTAAAGAGCATCCTGCTTCGTAACGGCTATTGGCAGCGAATTTGCAGCTCAGTCGTAAGGAGATGCCGCGTCCTATTAGATCTGTGAGTTCTGTAATCTAATAATGCGTTCGAAACCATCTTTACCGCCTCGAATACCGCCATATAATACAAATAATTTGTTCACAGAGTTTTTTTCTTGCGATGTGATCAATTATTCGTAGCTTAATTTGTTTTGGTTTCATCGATATCAGTTAGTAGGGGACTCGTAAAGCTCATACTAGGTATTTTACAACTGGAATGAAGATATATATCCTAATGTTCTCTGATGATTAGGGGTAGTTTTTTGATATTATCACACCTACGAAATCAATCGTTGAAGTTGTATGTAAACCATCATTCGGTAAGAAGCAAGATCACAATCTGCTGTAGCAAAAGAGTGTATTGACATATGATTGAGATTTAACCTGCATTGTAATGCACCAAAAATTCAGAATCCCAAAGTAGAATATCCTGACTGAACAAAGCCAGTATATATAGTGTGGAAAATTTTAATGTTTTCCTAAAGATTTAGGGTAGCCATGTAGTAGGGTCAGTAGGTGTTGGAAGAGGGTAGGTGTTTGTTTTTGTCCATTTATGCCCCATGACTTGAAGAGATGTAGGTAGGCTTACCCTTGAATTATATGCATGTTTGCCTCATGGGCTAGAAATAAGTATACTGGATGTTTGGTAGGACAGGTTCCATTAATGCCCCTGTTGGCAGGAGGGACACTGCTCCTTAGTGATTACATTGATGCCTTTTTGCACGGCAAATCAGGTGGATTTGCACAATATGTCTTCATTGACTTGGAGAGTTGGTACTAGGGGTCATTTGCCAAAGTTGGTGATTCTTCCTTGCTCTTCTGATGCCTGCAATAGGTCCTCCAGTGTGAGATGTGTTTGTGTGTTGAATTGCTTGCCTGATGGCTTTGTGAAGTTGAGGGACATCACTTGCTATAACCAAGCCCTTGTTGATCTGATTTATGGTGAATTTTTAGATTTTGACTTGCCTGATGAGGTTTAATTTGCATCTAGTAATGTATTTATGCATATTGTTCTGAAATTTTTATTTTTTGGATGTTGTGACTAACAGAAAAGCTGTATGATCTGTTGCCTGAAGCACCCATTTCCAGATTTATTGCCTTCATTATTTTCCCATGCTGCCAGGGTTCTGGTGTGCTATGGCATTTGTTCTTCCTGTCCTGCTCTGCAGTCTGGCTTTGCTGATTTGTTAGCAGTCTTGAGGCCACCAAGGTGAGATACCTGGAGCCTCCAACCTTCTCACAAGTTGCAACACCATAGTGGGACAAAGGAGAAGGCCAAATCTGTAGGGCTCAGGGAATGCAAGATAGAGCATGCAAGTCAAGCAAGGCATGCACCAATCACAATCAAGTTACCAGATAAATGAGCTCTTCCTCCCTGTGCTCAAGTTGTCAAAAATCAATGAGGACATGAACAATCCATCAATTCTGGAGCAAATTACCAGTTGTCTCAATAATCAAGTTTGTTTCTCACTGATTACTCATCTTTGTTGCCTTAAGGCTGCCCAGCACACAAGAAAAACCTGAGTGTAGAGCAGGATAGGCAGAAGAAGGCCATGGCTAATCAGAACTGTGAAAGCACATCAAAATGGTAGGTTCAAATAATGTGGAAAATTTTGTTACAGGCATCTAACCACATATCAATTCAGTTAGCCAAACTGTTACTCAAACCTGAAAAAATTGGAATTGTCAGCTTGGCCTTGGTTTGTTGCCAATCAATGGAAAGATTAGTTGTAGCCCTGACCAACAATGATGAGAGGTGAATTGAAGGATGCAGGAGTTGACATAACACTGAGGACTAGTAGCTGTTGACCAACAATTATATTTGGGGGTGAATTAAAGGATTACTGTGGATGTCATAATGATTCTTTTCAAAAGCATCTGAGGTGCTGAGTCATTTGGCACTCCTGTTCAAGCTGGAATCCTTAATTATCCTTTGGTGTTGGTAGTTCTTTGCATACTTGTTTTCGGAAATCTGCACTTCTCTCTAGCAGATTAATGAGTGTTTGTTTGAGCTGCACCATGAGCAGACCCATTGATGTGACATTTGATGTTCCTCAAGGCTCTGTCCTTTTACTGCTTCTGTTCTTGATCTATATTGATTACATCTCTATTAGTCTTTCATGCAAGACTGAGGCATTTGCAGTCCACTACCTACTGGTTATATTTGCAATACTTGTGTAAGAACACTTAGCATGTTATTCAAGGTATTTTGTCATTCCAAAGTGTGACTGCTGCTAGGTCTTGGAATAGGGGGTTGAATTAAGAGTCTAAGACAAGTCTGATTTGCCTAGCTTTTATAGTGGCCGCATTGATTTTGATGGTCTGGTTCTAGTTAAACAGCACTTATCTATTCATTTGTGCAGAAGTAATATAAACTAATTAGAATATTAATATCTTCAATTTTTTTATAAATTTAATATATATGTACTTTCCTGAGATTGTTAATCTTGAAAGTCTGAAATTAGTTCAACTTGAATAGCTGTGGAGAGCACCACTTTCATCCAACTCTGCTCACTGATTTAAATTATAATTGGTCTGGCAACTATACAAATGTTAGGATTAGCTAAACTGGGTCAAATACTTATCTTTTGTAAGTGTAATTTCTCATCTATTTATGTGGAAAAATATTTAATATAAAACAAATAGTCTAAGTGGAGCAAAGAAAACATGCAATTTTTATTAGCTCTTGAATTCTGGTCCCATTGTGACAGATAGTTAGATCAACAAGGAGTTCATGTAGCATAGTTGCTGTGTTTGCTGATATATATATTTTTTTGTGCTTGTAAATGTAGCTACTTGAAATTCCTTTCTCTCTTTAGCGTCGACCAGGATGACTCCCCTCATTATCCGCATACTTTGAAATAACTCAAAAAGTATGCAGCCGTGAAATTGTGTATTTACACTGTGTACAGCTACTATTATGACCATGAAGCAGAGTGAATTTGAACATTCTATCATCAACCCAAAAAAAAGTGATTTACGAAAAATGGTGCTGCAAGGGGTGATTTCCCGCACCGAACGGGGTTATTCCGAGCAATTTTTGATGCTCGTCTTTTTTGCTGCAGCCATACTAGACTGTCGAAGGGATTTTTTCTCAATTTCACTGCTGGAAACAAAGTTTTTCTTCTATAATTGAAAACTAACATTACTGGAAGTCCTTTTTGCCCATCCTGAGCTAATAATGAACCTAAAGTATTGGTAAATGAGCAAATATTACGAAAAAAACAATCTTTTTAAAAATATGATTGAACAACACATAAAAAATGCATTTCATCTATTCTATTGCAAATTAATTGTCTTAACATGAATACAAGGCATGCTACGTAAGGATTGTTATCTTGATATGAAAATATGATGAAACAAAAGCAGTTCGTGGGTGTTGAACATAGATTAACATCTAGGCCTAAGCTTTTCACCATGTGTTATAAAAATCCGGTCATTATAAAATTAGGTACGCATTTTGAAATTAGCTGTGGTATCATAATTTTGGGTTATTTACTTCCAGATGTCATTTGTGTAAAGATTTGCATTTAATTACTTATAATTGAAGAAAAATTAAGATATTTATCAACAAAATGGTGCGTGGAATCACCCCCAATTTTTTTTCTTCACTAGGGGTGATTCCCCGTGGTTGTAAATTTGTATACATCTACAAAAGTTTACATTTCTCTCTAAAATCCTTCATAGGCAACAAACTACAGTATATTCAGAGTATCACCACAAAATTTGGCTCAAATCTAATGGAAACTCTAGTCACAGCATCAAAGTTTGCGGAACATTGATTTTTCCAAACAAAAATTACCAGGGACCCTAAGAACACGCCTTCACTTTAGCAATTCTTCATAAATTCTGTGCATGTATCAAATTTCTACAAGTAGCTAATACTTGCTAACAAATACCTGCTCTTCTAAGTCCCATAGTCAAATAGTCAGATTTCAGAGGTTTTGATGCCCAAAAGAGGGCTGCTAAGAGTCACCCTGTGTTGCTGACCGTGGGGAATCACCCTGGTCAAAGCTACTAATATATACATCATTTTGTTTGCATCTTCAGTACCAAATCAATATGCTAACCAAATCGCCTACACTGCCGAGTGGGAAGTCAATTATCAGAGTATTTGACTCTGAAAACCAGGCAAGGAACTACTAGCTACATTTTAAGATATAATGGCTCTATCAAGTTCATAGCTATTACCCATTCAAATTTGTCTAGTGTAACTGATGTTGCTAAATTAATCATGACAACATCGATGAAGGGAGTTCCAAAAACAGCACACTTTCAGGCCATAAAAGAAAGAATAGGAAGTAGTAAGTTGAAATCATATTACAATGATCATGTCTAGCAACTTGAGTCAGTAACAGTACCTAGCTACCAGAAATTTTAATAGGGAATATCAACCACACTGTGCCATAAAATGTATAATGCTAATGTTTTGATGTATTCCAACAGCCTGCTAATACCAAGGATTCACCTGTAAGTAGCTACTTAGTCCTGTAACTCTAGCAGGAATTTGTTTTGGAATCATACAGATACTGATAACTCACCCTAATGGCGATTGAATTCCCTGGGTGGGGGTTGAATGAAAGTGTGAGTACCTTGCTTCCATACCCATACCAAAATTTAACACTTTAACTTTGAAGGGTTGGGTGAGGAGTGAGGTACAAGATCAGTGTCACTGCTGGGCCAAACAGTTTTTACTAGTTAGCCCTTACTGTATCATAGTTGCTAGGCCCTCCCTCACCCATATCCATCGCGTTTATCAGCAAGATGCTGAAATAGAGCAAGCCACACTATCAGAGTCTTCTACCAATTAGATTTAGAAATGCATGCACCATACAAATTTATTTGAAATTAGGACCAAGTACACCAAGAGGAAGAATGATGTGTGTTGATTAACTTTATTTATTTCACAAACCAACTAACTAAGGCAGCTGAGGTATGCCAAAGAGCAGTTATAAAATTTGCTATGACCACCTGGAGGAGGCAACAATAAGAATGTAGTTAATCAAACTAGTAGCTACCCAAAAAATTGATTATTTTCAAGGAAATCCACCAAAATCATAGGTGCACTAACAATTTCACTCTGGAATAAATAATCTTTTTCAAATTATTGCTATAAAAAATATTGCTGTATGATCACTTTGAAATGTCAATAATTGCATGTGTGTGACCTTCATTGACATCCCCAACAGCAACTTGCACATCAAGCAGCAATTGGATGCACCATAAATGGACCCCAAGAAGTATAATTTATAGAACTGTTTGGGTTCAGGTTCACAGAGATGTAGGTTTAACAACATTTGAAATTCATTCGACTAAGAGTGGTGCATATATGAGTCAAGCTCAAGCAGACCAACGCAATTGTTGACAAATTCCTTGTTTATCAGATAAGTCAACATTTTGATTGTTGTAGGTCCAGCCTTTATACACATTTATTGACTTAGAAATGAAAGAAAAATCTTGACTATAACTACATTGAAACCTCACAGTCCTTCAATATCATCAGCAATTGATATGGGAACTTCATTATTATGTGGACTAGAAACATATATTTTAGTTTTCTTGCTGAGCACTAGCAACCATTCAAAAGCGGCACTGCCCCAATTTCGATTTTGATTCCTGTAGGTCCTGTAGGTCTGTTCTTGGCACGTTGCGCCCTCTGCGCTGGTGCACCGCCGAGACATGTTACTTGGTCAACTATCATCTTGCCAACAATTTAGGCAACAGTTGGTTTATAATTACAACATATTGTTGAGCACCACTATCTACAATTTGTTTGTTTTGTACCACTAGAATTACAAGACCTTATGTTCTGAAATAAAATAGAGCATCTATTTTAGAAATAATTCAAAATTTGATCAGGCTGTAAGAAGAATTGTTTAATATGAACAAGACTGTTCCAGAACAATTCCCAGGGCATCAAAGCTCATCATGGCACTTGCCTATTCATTGCACACTTTTGCTCCCTTCACTCTGACCCCTTCACTATGATGTCTCTTCTCCCTAAAGCTTGCTTTACATTCACACACCCACATTTTGTTCTAAACCCACTCACCTCAGCTCTCATCACTCTTTTCACACATATCCCTTTATCCATCATCACCATGTGTCCAAACTACCTTGGCACTTGTGGGTGTTCTCATGTCACCCAACTTTCACAGACATTTATAACAATACTTCAAATTTTATTTGTATTTACCCAGATCAATTTGAAATAATATAGCTAAATTGCCATATTGTGATATAAAATCCATAATGAACTGATCTTTGCCAATTGCAAGGGCTTGAAAGACACACCTTCATTCCAGAAAATTTTCAATACTTCTTTGCCCATATCAAATTTCTACAAGTAGCTGATTTTTACTACAAAAACCTGCACTTTGAAGTACTGTAGTCAAACTTTGACATCTCCATCATTTGCTGCCCTAAAGTGGGGTGGCTCAGTCACCTCTGTTGATGCTACCAAACTTCATTTCTAGCCTGCACAACTTCTTCAAATCTGCCACCAGTGCCAAATTATCTCCAAACAGTAATTGACTTGACTGCCAAGTTTTCCTGTTTCCTCCTAATAACTTCAAACTGCAACACACACTTGCATCGATCTCCCTGATCACTTCATTGGCGTCAAGATTGAACAGCCAAGCAGATAATACAACCTTGTGTTAGTCCCACATTTACTTGACCAGGCACTTACTTTGCTCCCTACTCTGGCATATGCTCTGCTGCAAACATAGGAATGCCAGATCCACTTCGAACAAATACTACATTTTCCTGTCAACCCTATTGTATGCTTCTTTCAAAATTCCTGATGGCTTAGATCTCATCCTTTCTATTTGACACATGCTTCTCAGACAAATACCCCAACAAAAATCCTATTGGTACACCTTCTATCACTCCTTAAGTCACACTGTTTCTCCCCAATAACACCTTCTGTACTGTCCCTAAATCCTCTTGATAAGCTTACTCCTGTACAACTTACCTGTCAAACTCTACAAACTAGTAGCTACCTGTTGCGTTGCTGCATCAATTGGATCTCCTTTGGTGTTTGTACATCAGAACAATGCAATCACTACAACACTGAATTGGCTGCACCACACTCAACTCAGAACACAGATTTTTGTAACCTTGCCTTTCATTTGACTATCATCACTTTGAAGCACTTGGTCACAACGATGTTGAAGCCATAAGCTTTTCCTTCTTCCATCACCTCTACTGTCTCCTGCACCATTTTCTTAGTAATGCCTGCCTGCTACTATTCTTGTTCTCTAAACTGGCACCTAGCAGTTGCCCACAGCAATAGTTTCAGCATCTGGTTCCTTCAACATTCAACAACTCTAAATATTTGGCTCACTTCTGTACATCACTATTCTCCAACATCAACTGGCCATTTACATCTGTCCCTACATCCTTTTTTGACTATCTTAACTATCATCACCCTTTTCACCTCCCCCAAACCACTTTTTCTATAGCTAAGTTCTATTCCTCATGTCTCTTCACCACAAGCTTTACCTCTTGTCTCTTCTCTCTATTGTTGTCACAGACCTTCACCAACCTTGCCTGCAACCACTCATCAAGAACTCTTTTCTTCTGTGCCACTGCCATTTTAATCTCATGGTTCCATCACTTGCAACTTGCCTACACTTGCCACTCAGCTTGTACATTTCAACTTTGCATCCCTGTATATCTTCCATCCTTCCTCAATATTTCCCAGGCCTTGCCCTTTCTCAATGTAATATTTCTCCTTCAATGGCTCATACAATTGCTGACATTCACAGCCTCTTCTCCTGTTTTTTTGTTATGCTCCCACCCCTGATAAAATCATATTTTTCTTGAATTTAATTGATATAAAATCATCCAAGTAACAATAGCTATGTACAAAATTACTCAGCTATATGGCCTGCTGATGTGGTGAATGTGTTTGTTTCTTCTTTATTGGAGACATTTTGCTAATTTGCTGTCTTTGTTTTCACTGTTCCTAAGAAAAAAGTGCTTCAGATTTGGGTTCTTGAGAGCAAATTTGGAGGGATGCTGAAACAAGGCTGTGAAGTAGTTCCTGTGTGATCAATAAAATATGATTTTTTTTAGTCAACCCAGTAAGGTGTATATATAGCTAGTTACAAATAATTATTGAATTGGCTCAATAAAGATCACAAAACTAGATTTTAGTGATCAGTGGAACAAAAATATTTCCCTATAGTGTAGAATTAGTTTTTGATCAAAAGTGTTCAACTGGTGATTCAATTTCTTATGGAATTAAACCTTTAACTGTAATTCCAATGTTTATAACTCACATCTGCTGTACATACCTGTTATATGAATTTTCAGTGCTGAGCTACATGTGTAATTTTCAGCCTCTTAAAACAGATCTCACCTTTGCAGCCCTCCACAGCCCTGACAGCCCCACCAATAGGGCAATGCAGGCATGGGAGGCAGTATACCTTGGCGTGCCAGTAATCAAAAAGAATAACACAGCACAAAAACTGCAGCAGGACACTGGTTGGAATGCGCTTGATAGATCAAGGAAAAATAACACTCAAGTCAGTCAACAATTGCACACAGCTGGAAGAAACCAAACAGAAACTTGAAAAATAATAATATCTCCATTGGGTTCAGCAAAACTCATACAACACCATTTTATTTTTCAGACCACCCAGGCAAAGTTATACAGAGACTCCGATGCCAGTGAGGAGGAGGATGACCAGTCAGATCTGATGGAAGTCCCAGGTTGGTTTATGATGACATTCTTTGGGTCAATGCAATGTTTGGTGTGTCTTTTGGCCAAGTCAAGCTTTTTGTTTAGCTACAATGGTTTGTAATGTTTTGATTGGATGTAGCAGATTTATAACTGACAGCATTTTGCTTAGCTACCAGATGAAAGTCAACTTCCAAGAGTTACTATCTTGCAAACTTTCACAGATGTTTATTCCAATACTTAATTTTATTTGTATTTACCAAGATCAATTTGAAATGTCATAACTAAATTACCACACAGCTAGTCAATAAAAATCCATAATAAACTGATCATTGCCAATTGCAGTTACTGAAAGTTTAGAATTTAGGGGTATTAATTGTTTTTAGCAGAAGAGCTAGTGTATTGATTAGATTATGTAATAACCATTGGTTTGTGAATCTTATAAATGATTGTTTTGAATGAAAACAGAGATGAATCTTGAATTCTGTGAATTCAATTTGCAAATAGCTACTTATCAACTTGTTCAAAACAAATCAAACACAACCCACTTTGGGATTTTGAGATCATACGGCTATTCAATTGCAAACTGTGCTTACATTTTAGGCATTTGTACACTGCTCGTTATCAATTTTTTTTATCTCCTGAATTCTGAAAAGTTATTATATTAATTGTCTGTGCTCCAGTTGATAGTTTTTTGTTTTGTATGATAATTTGTAAGCCTGCAGTTTTTATAAAGTAGGTATTGGTCATATTTTACCTCTAGCTACCACTAGAGAACACCAGTACCCATACTTCAGCACAACTCAAATTTATTTTCTCCATCAAATAGTTCATATATAAATATTCGTAGTCTAAAATTGAATTTTCCCTTCACTTCCGTGGGAATTTAGTCAAAAACTTGTCACATCACATAGGTATGTTATGCTTTGCTTGTTTACTTTATTACATGAGACAATGTCTCAAGAATGATTTGTTGAATCCATATATAGTTTCCAGTGCAGTACTCATGCATACATTCTAAATGAAGGTGATTGAGCCCCTATCAGTTAGGAATTTCTCTGGATATTTGTCTGCATCAATTGCTGTGCTCACTGATACTTTTTTTCAGTGACTCCTTCTTCCAGCATTAAGAAGGGCCAATCACTTGGGCTCTCTTCTGGTCTGGGTGTTGGAGGAGCGCCACCTGTCTCTTCCAGCAGCTCTCAACTCCACTCCCTGCTCAGAGCAAGTGCAGGGGGTGGCGGCGGCAGTAGCAGCAGTAGCGGCTACCCTGCATCATCAGGAGGTCTGCACAAAATGAACCTACTTGGTGAGACAGTTGAACCATCTTTGTTATTCCTAATTTTGCTCGCATCGACAGTCCTCGAGCATCTCATTACTTTACTCTTACCCACGTTCACTCAAAGCTTCCTCCTCTCACACACTCTACCAAGCCTACATAGATTCTCCTCTGAATTCGCAACCAGGGCTGTATCATCAGCAAATAGCAACTGGCTCACCTGCCAACTCCGCCCATTCGCTTCCAACAGTTTCAAGTCACGACCCAGCAGACTTGCGTTCACCTCCCTGACCACTTCATCCACATAGAGGTTGAACAGCCAGGGAGACATCACACAGTCTTGTCTCAGTCCCACTTTCCCTGTGAACCAATCACTCGCCTTGCTTCCCACTCTGACACATGCTCGTCTGCCAGCATAGAAACTCTGCAACGCTTTCAACAAATGTCCGCCCTCTTCATACAAACGCAACACCCTCCACAGCGCTTCCTTGTCAATCCTGTCGTATGCCTTCTCCAGATCCATGAAGGCCCAAAACACGTCCTTTCCTTTGGCAAGGTACTTCTCACAGACCTGTCTCACTGCAAAAATCTGATCAGTACACCCTCTACCACTCCTAAAGCCACATTGTTCCTCTCCAATGGTGCAGTCCTTACAGTCTCTAATCCTTTTGATCAGCACTCTCCCGTACAACGAACCGACCACACATAACAGACTGAGACCTCTCAAGTTGCAGCATTCATTTTTATCTCCTTTGTCCTTATATAGCGGAACAATGCAGGCACTGCACCATTCAATTGGTACCAGGCCTGCCACAAAACACAATGATGAACTTAGTTTATTAAAAATAACTTTCATATAAAATCTGTTGACAGTTTTTAGTCAAGTTCTGAAAAAACATTTGAAACCTGTTGTATGTCCACTTTCTTAAGTTCAGCACTAACTTGGGGAATA
>SDVV010018913.1:0-13644 GCA_016164225.1 Gammarus roeselii | reverse complement strand
TATATATTTATTATATTATATTTTGTAGTTTCCAACTTCATCCCTAAACGCTTTTAGCCGCCGTTTGGTGAGCGATCGGTCAGCCGCTGCTCTTGGCCACTTTAGCGGGTAAAGTGCCCTTGTCGGGACGATATTTTCCGGGGGTCACTGGCTATCGGCTCAGTCAGTCCACAAGCGGAGGAGTGGCTTCAACTCAAGGAGGAGCCGAATGGAGGGACGGGGACCTCTTTTAACGCACACCTTTTTCAGGACAGAGAAGCAGCTTCAACTCAAGAAGCCGAATGGAGAGGCCGAAGCCACATCAAACGCACTCTCTAAAACGGACAGAGCGAAAGGGCCTCAACACAAGGAGAAGCCAAATGGAGGGACCTAGGCCCCTCAAAACGCGCAACGTTTTAGAAACAGAGCAAAAGAGTTTCAACTTAAAGAAGAATCAAATGGAAGGACCAGAATATTTTGAAGCGAACGACTTTTTAAGGACAGAACGAGAGAGTTCCAACTCAAGGATGAGTCAAGTGTAAAGACCATGACCTTTTGAGGACCGAAAAGAGTGAGCTTCGTAAAGGGAAGACTTTTTAAGGTCAGAACGAGAGAGTTCCAACTCAAGGATGAGTCAAGTGTAAAGACCATGACCTTTTGAGGACCGAAAAGAGTGAGCTTCGTAAAGGGACGACTTTTTAAGGACAGAACGAGAGAGTTCCAACTCAAGGATGAGTCAAGTGTAAAGACCATGACCTTTTGAGGACCGAAAAGAGTGAGCTTCGTAAAGGGACGACTTTTAGATGTTAGTCAATGGAACACTTGGGCAATGAAATAAACTCTTCAAATGACGAGGTTTTTCTAACGGAAAACATTCCCTTGAAGCAAAATGTGCGCAATACCATGGAAGTGATCTTTTTGGTTCTAACACAATAGAAGTCATCTGGTGGATTGTCAGATAGTGGACTCTTTGTCAGATACAGGTATTAGATAATGGAATTTGTTAGACTCTTTCTGAAATAAAGGAGTTTGTTGGACTTTTTATCAAATAAAGGAATTTTCTGTACCCTTTATCATATGAAAAAATTTGCTGCAGATAAAACACTAGTGTAAGACTCTTTTTGATACTAATTGGCTGTATAGGTGTAAACGGTGCACCCAATTTCACTAAACTCCAAAATTAGAGTTGTAGTTCCTCCGTGGATACAAGCAAGGGCTTCGCAAAGATCGCGTTCTCGCTGAAAAGAATAATCAATTTTAAAGGTCCAGCGCCCTCTTAGGGCATCTTAACCTCTACTGAACAGGTTGACATTTATGATCAATGAAGATCTCGTTTCATTTTTCCGTTTCCCAAGGAAAGACACATTGACTTTTTGAAGTTCTTGTTTATGCTCAATTCCATATTTATCACAAATTGTGATACCGTTTGCTGGTTACGCTCATCGTCAGTTAGCGAGCTGCATTTTATAACTATAAGCCATCGTTCATCAGTTGCCTTTTGTTGACTCGCTGGCCAGCTGATTCACAGTAAGCCGAACACTGTGTTTTAATTAATTTTCGAAGTCAATTTGTTTGCTCGCTTACAGATGTTTATTTTCTTGCAAGCCCTACACAAATATAGTGCTCATAGGATTTGCACAGTATAACTACACATTTACATGCTCTCTCTACTAGGTACAGACTCTTTGAAGTCAATTCTCGTATTGCGGCAGTAAACCGGTTGGTTTGTTGTAGCCGCTTCTAGGCCTTAACCGCCTGTTGTGCGAGATGCGCTTTATTGAGGCCGTTTCGTTTGATTGCACTTACGGTGATAAAAGACGCCGTTAAGAGGCGCTTCTGATACGCTCCTGAATTGCATTACAGACTAATGGATAATTGTGGAGGTTTGAGTGGGTGACAAAGTCTCTCACAAACATTGTCGTATAAACAAACATCAATAGCCTCAGAGCATTTCCTTTGAACACGAGTTGATTCGGTTCCCTGTTTAGCGAACAGGAATAAACATCAATGATTACACGTTTTAATATATACATTATGGTTAGGTTTCTACTGCGACAACAATTGGTTTACATCTACTCAAAAATCAGATTGAATGCAAGAAATATAGTGTATGCAGTTACATCAACAGTTACATTATTTTTTACAACTTCTTTCAATGCAGGGCACGCACAAATTATATGCGCTTCATTAATTAATGTTTATGGAAATTGAACCTTGAGCACTCATGAGTCTCCGTAATGGTTTAATTAATGTTTATGTGAGATGAACCTTGAGCACTCATGAGTCTCCGTAATGGTTCAATTAATGTTTATGTGAGATCAACCTTGAGCACTCATGAGTCTCCGCAATGGTTTGATTAATGTTTATGTGAGATGAACCTTGAGCACTCATGAGTCTCTGCAATGGCTTAACTAATGTTTATGTGAGATGAACCTTGAGCACTTATGAGTCTCCGTAATGGATTTCTTTTCAAGTCATTATGTGTAAACATTTGTTCCAATTTTAGAAGAAAAAAAATTATCGTTGAACTCACATCCCCCGTCATACACGCAATGTTAATACCACATAGTCGCAAAATAGCCTGGTTAAACTAAGATTACTCTGCAATGTGAGAACCTGTCTTAATATTAGGAGGACATAAGCATGTCAAACCATGTTGAGTGATCAAAGTCGCCATCAAGGGCCAGTCTTGATGAGTCAATGGTTCGTAATGGTATCTATTCCTTGGAGACTAAGTCGGTGGAACCAAGCTCCTCCTCTGCTAAGCATCCCTCATCTCTATTCGCAATGCCAGAACGATCAGAGGGCGAGGTGGGGATGTGGGGCGCCAAACTTATTTTAAGATGACGATTTTGTGGATGAAACAACTGGTGCATTAAATTAATTAGGACTGTATAACATGTACTATACAGCCGGAGGACAGACGCACGGAGGCCAGGAGATACTGGTGATCACTGGTGCTGGTGACCAGATTCAATACAAAGTATTTTCATTAATTTACGGATTTTGTCTTCGGTAGTTGATTTTTAATCATCGCGATTGTAAATAAGAGATTGAGCAATTCGACTAAAGCCTTACGGAGCAACATGGAATTTTCCCCGTTCCCCAAACAGGTAATATTAGAATAACTACAGTAAGGCGAACTGAAACAATTTTAACATCTGACATTAATTGGTCACCAGTTTAACTGTAGGGTTGTCAGATTACCTGTAGGGTCACCATTTTACCTGTAGGGTCACCAGTTTAACTGTAGGATCACCACACCAGTTCAACTGTAGGGTATTGGATTCAGAAAATCCCACTCTCAGGTGAAGTCAGTTACTTTTCAGTTCTACTCCATCACTTTTCAATGAAAGTCAATTCTTGTCATACTTTTGAACCCTTTCACTTAAACGGTTTTGACCCGCTTCTGGCCGAGCGATCGGTCAGCCTCTGCCCTCTGGCCACTTAAGCGAGTAAAGTGCACTTGTCGGGATGATATTTTCCGGGGGTTACTGGCTGTCGGCTCAGCTGGTTTCAACTCAAGGAGGAGCCAAATGGAGGGACCGGGACCTCTTGAAACGGACGACCTTTTAGACAGAACAAGTGAGCTTCGAGAGAGGACGACGTTTAAATGTCAATGGGAGGAGCACTTAGGCAATAAAGCGAAATTGAGCGAAGCCCTAATAGACATTCCAAGCTCAACATAAATAAATGGCATATTCTGATACATTTAGGATCTTGAAATTCGTTGGTGGCGAAGATTTTTTCTTTTCTGTTAAATGGATGCTCTACTGTTAGCGCATCTGAAACAGTGTCTATTTCTTGCAGAGATGTTTTTGTGAATGTGATAGAATAAGGCAATTGATATTATTCAGTCACAAACAGACGTGAAAGCGAATAGCTCAGTAGGATCGGTTCAGCTTCTGATAACTCGTAAATACAAAAAAAAAATTGATTGGGCAAAAAGTGTGTTTAGAACTTGTGGATAGTGGACGTACAGCCTGAGCTTCTGAGAACCGAGGACTGGAAACGTGTCACAGACCAGTAAGAAAGGGGGACTGGAAACGTGTCGCAGACCAGTAAGAAAGAGGGACTGGAAACGTGTCGCAGACCAGTAAGAAAGGGGGACTGGAAACGTGTCGCAGACCAGTAAGAAAGGGGGACTGGAACCGTGTCACAGACCAGTAAGAAAGGGGGACTGGAAACGTGTCGCAGACCAATAAGAAAGGGGGACTGGAAACGTGTCGCAGACCAGTAAGGAGGGGGGACTGGGAACGTGTCACACACCATCAAGAGAGGGGGACTGGAAGCGTGTCACAGACCAGTAAGAAGGGGGGACTGGAAGCGTGTCACAGACCAGTAAGGAGGGGGAACTGGAAACGTGTCACCCACCATCATGATAGGGGTCATTGTAAGTGCCAACTTTCTGTAAATGCGAATATTGTGAGTGTAAGGTGTTTTAAGTGTAAGGTGTTTTTAAGTGTAAGGTGTTTGTCAGTGTAAGATGTTTGTCAGTGTATGATGTTTGCAAGTGTTAAAGTGTTGACTAGTTTAAGGTGTTTGTAAGTGTTATGGGCTCGCAAGTGTTACGACTTTGCAAGTGTATAGGTTTTAAAAAGGCAATTGTGACCTGCCTGCCCGGTAACTCAGTATGCTTATTATGTAATCACACTACACTCCAAAGCTAAGGTTTTCTACCTGCCCCGTAACTAGGTGCTTCTTATGCTTTCAAACTGCAATCAACAATTGTTATGACCTGCCTGCCTAGTAAGTAAGTTTATATGTGCTCGCATAACTACTCGTGATGGATGGACGTGCGTGGATTGAACTCCTGCAAACTCATATTGCTCTAGACCACATGGGCTTCTTCAACAAGGCTGCTCAATACGATGTGCCGTGAGGAGCGCAAGTATGGATTGAGCTCCTGGAACAGCGGGCAGTTCCCCTCACACATCCCCAAAACAACAGTATCAGTTGCTGTTATTTAGCCCCGGCGGTGGCAGAGCCTAGCAAGTGTTTCTGGCCCCGGTCAGTTAACTCTCCTACCCAAATAGTGTACCTCACACAACCCGTTGAACTAACTTTTTGACTACTTTGCCATCGTAAAATATTTTATGACATCTCCCATTGATGCTCATGCCTAATTTAATGGGGGCCTCCATTTTACGCTCTCACCACCATTGTTTTGGGTGACACCTCCATTTTCCGTTCAACTCTACAATTGAAACATTGATTGTGTAAAAAACTGAACGGGAAGCAATGAAACAGTTGCAGATAAGAGAAAAAAGCAAAGCGCAGTGCGAGTTGGCTGTTGCCTTTGGTTCCACCTGACATACGTTGGTCTCACACGTGCCCTGGCTGAAGCCTTAAATACTGTATATGGACTTGCTAGGTGTGCCGGGGATGCGAGTAATCGTAAGGGTTTTCACCAGCCCAGACCATTCAGCATTTTCGTAGTAGGTTGTCACAGATTACACGTCAGCATATTGAACCTAACGCAAGGTTCTCGCTAAAGTACCCAGAGAAGCCGTGATCACTGCAGCTGACGCAATGGAGACCCTGATGAAGAATGTCCTTGTTCAATCAACCCCCTTGGCTTGGAGATGGCATCTATGCTTCGCTCGATGGAAACAGTAGCGTCCAGATCACGAATCGCACGAAGGAATGGAGCAGATTTTAGCTAAAAGGGTCCGAAATAAAATTGAAAGAATACTTGATGAAGGATGTGGTGCTGTACGAAAATTTAGCTTGACGGAGAAACAAGAACCACGCACTGATCAAATCACCGAAGCCCTTACCGTCAAGCGTCTCCCGACACGGAATGACCATGGACTACTAGAACTTCCAGATGATCAACTTGCCAGACCTATGTGCAATGGCTTTTCCTGTAGGTGGGAGGAAGTCAGAGCATCCTTTAGACTAGCGGTTCTTAACCTGGGTGTCGTGAGCCCCAAAATGGTCGTGTTGGGTTTCTCCAGGAGTTGCAGAGAGGTCGGACATGAATGTTTTATTTGCGAAAAAATATGTTTCATCCATCTAGGAAAAGAATTTAAGTCTGAACTTGCAACAAAATTAAAACATACTTATGTACTTGGATACTTGTAATTTCTTGCTGTGCGACGGGCTACCGCAAAGCTGCATCTAATCCCATGATGGATTGATGCTGTTTCGCGTTGCTTGACATCATCATTCGCAGGTCTCTACCACATTTGCCTAATGGCAGTGCGTTCGAATAAAGAGTGATCTTCACAGACAGGGTATCCAATAATTAGAGGTTAATCATGAATACAGCAGAGGTACTTCCCAGTCGTTTGTTGAACCCGGGTATGTTTTCGGTGGTCGACAAATGGAGTACACGTTCTATTTTTTTGTATTTCCGAAGGTATTCTATTAAATAATGGGGTGCCTCGCAGGAGAAACTGTTAAAAGGCAACGTGTGCGTTTTAGTCAGTTTGGGTAATTTCTAATAACACATTCTAACAATCATTCCCGGGTCCCGCGGGAGAATATTCTTAACTTCTGATCAGACTCGGCCGCGGAACCAGATTGGTCACGTCCAAGCCATCTTCATGACTTCGAGGATTATACGGCTGCAGAGGATGGAATCACTCGAACAACTGTGACTAAATTTCTAAATACGATTTTAGCAGAAGGTTTTCATGATTTTGCCCACTCCATCCTCTCTGGTACTCCATTATGAGCCCTGACGAAGAAGTGCGGAGGAGTTAGACCCGTAGCAGTGGGCAATACATTGTGCAGGCTAGCAGAAAAAAAAAGGTTGGCACGAAGCCACTATCAAATACCCATGGAGCCGAGTTGCAACCCATTGAACCGGATATGCTATTAGTGGTAGCTGCGAAGCCGCTGCCCACGCTGCCAGAGGATATCTGAAGGACGCCACACACCGAAGAGACACCTACAACGGTCTGCGACGAGATCGGTTCCTATAGGTGAGGTGAGATTGGTCATCCGGTATGTCTAAAAATGTGTAGGCTAGCTACTCGACCACGAGCGTCTTATTTTATGATGACAAGCAGATAAAATATTACACAGGCATCCAACTGGGGGACCTGTTTTTGTCCAGCTCTTTTTTCCTATGTTATCGATGAGGTAGCTCGAAAGGTAACTTCGGTGTTCAACGTCTAGCACTTTAATGACGCTACCTTAGGTGGCGCCCCTGAGAAAGTCTTGGAAGACCTGATGGAAGTCGTTCTTGGACTCGCTGCGACTGGAATCAGCACTGATAATTGGAAGTAGGCAATCCTAGATCACGATTCCCCCGAAGAAATCTGGCACACAAATTACCTGTTCCGCACAATATCCCTGCGTGCAGTGTCACATTGCTAGGACCTCCGATGCACGATGGCGGGATTCCCTCTGGTGTCAATGGTAATCTTTTACACCTAAGATTATGACACAACGTTTAATTTTGTAAGAAAATCAGAATATTTTTACTACCGACTCAAGAACTTGTTCTTCCTACCTATACTTCAGTTCATTACTAGGTTACTGGGGTTTTGACCACGCAGTAAAACAGGCATTGACATGCAACACCAGCGTGTCCATAGAGGGAATGTCCTACACCCAAGCGACTGTTTCCGTCAAAATGGGTGTGCGGGGTGAAAAATGAACACTCGAGGCTGCTTCACCGGACTTCATCCCTTCCATGCACTGGGTGAGCTATCTTGTAGAAGCCGTTCTTCCAGGTATTTACTAGCTGGCTGAAACAACTGGTTCAAGGCGTCATCGTGGCTTGGGGTTGAGGACCCCGGAATGATCGAACAGGAGATTGGGATGAGAAGTGAACAAAGAGCCTGGAGACCGTCCCTGGCTCAGGTAGCTTCCAACACTTGGTTAACGGAAGCAGACCAGGTTGCTGGAGCTCGACTGTGCGCGGCTTTCCCCAGGTAGAGACTCTTGTGGTTGCATGATGAGCCGATTCCTTATTAGGGAACACAACTCGGTCTTGATATTTTACAATTATTGAAGGTGCGTGTCAGGGACGTCTGCTTTAACTGCATCAATACGACAGACTATGCAGACCCAACATGTCGACACGTCGACCACACCGACAGGTGTGAGGTTCAGAGATGACCGCATACACTAGAGGAGCAACAGCCACTATTAAAAGATATTTTCAAGGGTGTCTGGCAGCGATCTGTCATCCCCAGCTTTTTAGAACCTGTCGGCAGGAACAAAAAATGCGACCAGATGGGATTACCACATTTCTGTGTCAGAAGGGCAGCAGCCTTTGCCGGGATGGCACTTGTGTCGACACATACACCGAGAGTCATCTGAACAACAGTGCCATGACAGAAGGATCAGCGGCCAACGAAGCTGAACGATACAAAAGTCGCTCCCAGTTTAAACCTGTTGCAATGAATACATACAAGGAAACGATAGGCAGCAATAATCAAAAGGATAAGACGTCGTTGGTTTGACACCACTGGGGACTTTCGTGAAACTTAGTGATTCCGGCAACGTTTGAGTCTGACAGAACAACGGAGAAATGCAATCAGCGGGATTTCCACATAAAATCTAGACTAAGGAAAAGTTTTTATTTATCGGTTAAATTCATCCAACCCTTCACTGGTGCGTTGAAACACTTCCGTGAAGGAATATCCTCTCGCATATGATTATTGAAATTGTCGACCTTTCTTTGATTATTCAACAATTAACTAATATCAAATGCATCTGTCTTTTTTCCATCATATGACAATAAAAAAATAGGTTTAGCTGCAATCTATATTGTCAATAATTTTTATTCATGACGCCGTTCATTGAAGAGACATCTAACACCGATGCAAGCGTAGCACAACAATTTTATTTTGGTGTGTTATCCACCGACAGAAAAAGTGTTGAAGCCCCCACACTCCACGGCATCTACATACAATTCAGACGTTACAGTCACAATGCACGAGCATGAGTCTCATAACTGTAGGAGTACATAGGTATACAGTCACAATGCACGAGCATGAGCCTCATAACTGTAGAAGTACATAGGTATACAGTCACAATGCACGAGCATGAGTCTCATGACTGGAGGAGTACATAGGTATACAGTCACAATGCACGAGCATGAGCCTCATGACTGTAGGAGTACATAGGTATACAGTCACAATGCACGAGCATGAGCCTCATGACTGTAGGAGTACATAGGTATACAGTCACAATGCACGAGCATGAGCCTCATGACTGTAGGAGTACATAGGTATACAGTCACAATGCACGAGCATGAGCCTCATGACTGTAGGAGTACATAGGTATACAGTCACAATGCACGAGCATGAGCCTCATGACTGTAGGAGTACATAGGTATACAGTCACAATGCACGAGCATGAGCCTCATGACTGTAGGAGTACATAGGTATACAGTCACAATGCACGAGCATGAGCCTCATGACTGTAGGAGTACATAGGTATACAGTCACAATGCACGAGCATGAGCCTTATGACTGTAGGAGTACATAGGTGTACCACACATTTTTACTGTCCTTGTGTTTTTATTTTTCCTCTGTTCATATCGCATAGTTTCTTAATGTTATTTTCAGTTCATCGTTGATTTATTATTCCTTACATCATTGATGACAGCAGGTGCAGGCGCAGACACGTTCAATGGCGACTGTATCAGCGTGAACCGTAGTCTCAACCAGAGCGACCTGCAGTGAGTGGTGTGTAATGAACCGTATCTAGTTACTTCCATATAACTTTGTCCAATAACAGCTTCTGAAACGCGGTTAAAGTATTTGGTAAAAGTATCTAATTACAGTCTCCTGCTCAACACGATTCAGTATTTAATTACAGTATCCTGCTCAAAAAGACACGGTATCTTATTACAGTATCCTGCCCAAAAAGACACTGTATCTTATTACAGTATCCTGCCGAAAATTACATTGTATCTTATTACAGTATCCTGCCAAAAAAGACCATGTATCTTATTGCAGTATCCTGCCCAACACAATACTGTCTCTAATTACAATATCCTGCTCAACACGATATTGTATCCTATTACAATATTCTGCCCAAAAAGACCCTGTATATTATTACAGTATCCTGCCCAACACAATACTATATCTCATTACAGTCTCCTGCCCAACATGATACTGTATCTGACTACGGTATCCTGCCCACTGCAATACTGTACTGTACATGCCTCCAGGGAGAGTTCAATCGGCGGTAAATTAAATTCACGCGCGTCGCACAGAATAAAATCCGAACATAAATTCTCGAAGTTCAGATGGTCATTGTTATGCCGTTCATCAGTCCGCCATCTTGTCAGAACCTCAGTCTAAGCATTCTCACCATGTCCAGTGCCTTCTCGCCTATCCCTCATCTGTAAACTTTACTAACGTTTCGTATATCGTCCCTCTTTAAATGTAGCCAGCACCATCTGCCCTATATTCATGTGGATATACTCTATAGCCGCCGAGGCCGAGTGGTTAGCGTATCCGACTGCAGTGCCAGACTCTGGTGTTGCACTTCGCGAGTTCGAGCCTCGGCATGGACGCGGCGGTCTTATGGCAGGGAGATTGGGCGCCTCCCCCTCTGTGTCAGCATAACTTAGCCACCCTCCGATTCATGGGGAAACGGCTGTATATCTATACATACATGCATAACTCTATTCCCTTACTATTCATTTTTTCTGTTGAAGTCGGTGTATCATTTTTGCATACATCAACTGATGCTCACAATCCCAATCTATGGATTGGATCATTATTGTTGCCCCACTATCTCTAATCTCCTAACACATAATTCACTGAGTAAATGGCTTCGTCCCCGCTCCCCACTCTTTCAATCAAAATCTCCACATGATTGATTTACAAATCCTCTAAGTCTACACAGAGAGAAATGTATGGTAATAGATACATGTATATCGTAAATTCAACATGACGTGACTTATTGAATTTTCTCCAATAAGATTTTCCTTTTGAATTTACATATTTGGTACTGTTGAATTTAAATGATTTCGTCATGTAACTATTACATGAAGATTAGGAACCAAAATTAGCTTTTCCTTATAAAATTAAACATAAACTATATTTTTCAATAAATGATGACAGCTTGGTATTCATTCAAGGTTGAAAGCGGTACACAAGCTTGAGTTTCTAATGATATCAAAAGAGGTAAAAGATCCGTGACGAGTGGGGTTCGAACCCGAGACACTGATGCCATGAGTTTGAGACTGATACCACTACGCCGGTTTCGGAGGATCGATGAAATATATAGTGTTCTATTAATTATCTTCATTGTGATATTTGATTTGAGTTTAGCAAGGAAAACGGTGTAATTTTGATGAATGGAATTTATGAAGACTTGTTGCTACGCAATTTCATGCAAATTGACTCCTTATAAAGTATCATGTAATAGTTACCAGATTTATGTTGTGTCAACAAGACATCCGGGAACATGGCCCAAAGGAGTGAAACACCGGCATAATTTATCAGATACATGTAAATTCAACAAGATCTAAAATCAATATGAAAATAATTGTAGAGTCAAACAGACTATTTGCAGAAATCATGTTACATTTACATGTATATGGCTATGAACAGGTCAACATGACAAATATTGTACATTTTACAAGTCATTTTCTCTCTGTATAAGGAGTAACTGAATCTAACTATATCATTAATTTGTTGATATTTCCACCACATGAACAAATCATATTCATCAATCATCTCTGTTATTTTTTCCCAAATATCCCTCATTCCCCCAGCAAATATCCCTCATACCCCCAGCCAATATCCCTCATCCCCCAAGCCTATTGGTCAATCCATCACTCTCCTCCACTTTCATCATTCTCTAGCATGGAAGTTAGTCCTCCGCCCTCCTCGCCTTTCCCATTTTCCCGGCCGATAAGTCACTCTCCTCATCTTTGCCCCATTCAACCACCTTATAAGTCAGTCCATCACCCTCCTCACCTTTCCCTCCTTCTCTCAGCTTATAATTCAGTCTACCACCCTCCTCACCTTTCCCTCATTCTCACAGCCTATACGCAAGTTCATCACCCTCTCACCTTTCTTCCCCATTTTCCCAGCCTATAAGTCAGTCCATCACCCTCCTCACCTTTCTTCCCCTTTCTCCCATCCTATAAGTCAGTTCATCACCATCCTCACCTTCCTTCCCCCCTTCTCCTAGTCTATAAGTTAGTCCATCACACTTTTCACCCTTCTTCCCCCCTTCTCTCAGCCTATAAGTCAGTCCATCCCCTCCTCACCTTTCTTCCCCTCCCTCCCATCCACTCTCTTCCACTGCATTTCAGCGCCGAAAAGGCTTCACTTTTCCCATGCGTGGTAATTGGGAGAATTTGCGGCTTTTCCACGGATATTATTTTGTGAGGAATTTTTTTTTTGGTGAGGATGAAAGATGCTGGACCTCTTTGGGGGTGGAAAATATTCTTGGAATATCACGATTGATAAATTTATGACCCTTATGAAACCGAAAAATAAGAAACAGTGTCTTTTATCTGACCATGGCAGGAGTGTTCGAATGTGTAGGCGATGCTTTCTTAGGGATACTTGAAAGATATCGTGATGTTTACATGGAGCAATAAACGACTTCAAATTTATGTTATTTAATTTCGGTAGAATATTCATCACCAAAAACTGGTAGTGAAGACTATAAAAAGATAAAATGTTGATAACATTCTTGTGTAGACGGATTGCGTAACTAATGAGATAAAAAAGAGACCATAGACCAAGTTCAATATGAGTCACTCCGTCAACTCGCCTTCATGGTTGGAAGTTGAAAGAAAAATTGATCCCTTTAAAGTTTCCTTTACATCAAGAAAATTTCAGTCACTTTGATTAATATCATGTAGAAAATCAACATTTATATTGAAATTTACGAATGATATAATATAGTTGTTTTCCCTTCAACTTTCAAAAATTAGTTCCCAATTAAGCCATCAATTACAATACTTTTCATCGAAAAATATTATCAACATTCCACCTGATACCATCATCGGCTGTGTGGGGGAAACTGTTGTTTAAACGATTTTCCTGCCGTCTCTTAACCTACGTGGAAAATTTCGATCTTAAATCTTATTCACATATGGAATCTGATTAAAACATCCTTTATTAGTAGGAGTTATTAAAGGGGGTTCATTTCATGCTGTGATTTTTCCTTGTCTAGCAACGGAATCACAGGAAAGTTGTTTTCTGTTTTACTATACTATAGAATAAGGTTTCTTGTAAACAAAGTTTACACGTACTAATTGTAGAAATAATTATGTAGTTGTAATATCAACGTACAGTCAGCAGACACAATATAATAGACGGTCTACCACAACCAAAAATAATTCCTCTTTTACCACAAAAAAACTGCTCATAAAGTTCCTTCCCAAACAGCTTCTTCACGGCAGAGAATAAATTTCTCTTGTTTTGACCTTGCACATGTCGGTGTGTAGCAACCAAACAACGACACTGTCTGTCGAGTGAGACCACACAACTGCGACGCGTCTCAATCAAGCCAGAACCGGGCCACATCAGGTGTCCCCGCGCCGCCAACTCTAACACAGACCGGGCTTCCGGTAGTAACAGAAATAGACGCGTCTCAATCAAGCCAGAACCGGGCCACATCAGGTGTCCCCGCGCCGCCAACTCTAACACAGACCGGGCTTCCGGTAGTAACAGAAATAGACGCGTCTCAATCAAGCCAGAACCGGGCCACATCAGGTGTCCC
>SDVV010018912.1:0-13644 GCA_016164225.1 Gammarus roeselii | reverse complement strand
TTCTTCATATATCATACCATGCAATGTTTCGAATTTAAAATATGAAGAGCTAATTGTAATGCAGAGGTAATATTTCCATGAGGATGTTCGGTGATTTTACTATAACAGGTCAGATTGAACCAGCGTTGTTGGCATCATAGTAGGGATTACCTACTCTTTGGTAAGCTGGTTCTACAATCGGGCGAAGGAACACTTATGGAACTTATTCTCCAATAGCTGAAAGTGGACGTGGTTTTGGTAAATGAATGAATAAATTCGTCATTCGGAATCATTTTTCTTGAGTATTCCGACATGTCTTCTTATTTTATGGACCCTACATCCACATGAGTACGTCAGAATTTACATAAATGGCTGGTAAACTCCTGTTCTCCTCTACAATGGCATATTCTGACTATCCCAAAACCCCAGTTTCCATCCGCAGACATAGTCGGTGGGCCAGCGGTCCGTGAAGGAAGGACATTGACTGATCCTTAAAGAGGATATGCCCCCACACACCAACAGAATTCCGGGCCTTTCAGAAACACGGAATTGTCGGTCGTCGCATATCGTTGAAAATGACATTTTCTCTGAAACAGGAGTTTTGAGAGATAAAGTAAACAAAGTGATGATTGAAGAACTTTGCATAATTATTGGTTTGTTAGGTACGATAAATATGCATCTCTTGGGAATCTATTTGCATCTCTGTACGACGATACTTTTGTGGAGTCAAATAAAGTTCAGTAACCTCATCCAAAGGGTCCTGGTGAAGAGTGATTATCCCAGAATATCGTATTCCAAACTTAAAATAAGGTCTTCGGAATATGAGCTCAGATAGGAAAAAGGGTATGACAACCTGTTCCTGAGATCGTTGAAGCATTTAGAAAGTGTTTATTAGACCAAATACTGTATTTATCTCAATGCTTGTGTCAACCTCAAGTTTCCTTACTACATCGAATCGGAAGAACACGTTATTGCAAATGCTGGTATTATATGTAGCTAGTTCTAAGTAAGATGAATGTAACTCACGGTCATGGTTTGTGCAATGGATTGACGTGAGTGTATTAATGATCTGACGTGGCCCTGGTTCGCGTTCCCGTCGATGAGGCAGTAGGGGTAAACCAGCAAAAGCTGTCGGACCCTGCTACGACTCTGATCCCGGACTACCCTCCTGACTCGAAGTATGTGACGCTGTGTCTTGTCAGGTCCTTTAGCTTTAAAGTGCTAAGGCTTGTAAGTGTGTGAGTGCACGAGAGGAGTGAGAGGTGAGTCTTCTCAGCGGCTACTCCTCTTTAGGTGGATTCGACCAAGTGTCTGTACATGTTTGATATGTGAAAAGGGTTCCTTGTATTTGTTGAAATATATACCAACGCTAATCTCTCAGTAAAACTCGCTAATTCATTTACCGCTCACTCTGACTCCGTAAGATAACAATACAATAAAAAAGGTTAGTTCACAATACACTCACTATTTTTCAAAATAAATACAAATCGGTAGATGAGGGGGAGGAACACTACAGAAGGTGCTCCAGAAAATAGTCAGTGAAGCTGTTAACATGAAAATTTATGCAAGTCAATACCAACAAAAAAAGATATGGCTCTTAATACGCGAGTTTGCGTGCATGGAATAGTTCCACAGCGGATGACAATTTCAAAAGTAATACTAAAAGATACAATATGAAGATTGATTTTTCTTGTAAAGATACATTACTTACTGACTACGGCCCATCATAAATTATGTGATAGTATTTTCTTATCCTACAGTGACATCATCGTAGGATTGTGCTGCGACGTATAAATATCGCTAGGGTCTGAGAGTATTTATAGTTTCCTTAGCAGTTGGGGTATCAACTACTCTGAGTTCAACCAGAAGGACAACAATGTACGTTTTCAATGGGTAGTATTAGATATGAGGCACCGCAACTTATTTACATATTTAATCGATATTCTTTGACATTAAAGCAACTATAAGCAATTTTATGTATATATAAAAAATAGGAGAAGTTCGTCTACACAATTTCCAATATGCACACCATCACACATGACATTACACTTAACAAACAATATCTTCAGTTATTTAGCGATGAGTTATTTTATTCAAGTATCTGTTCTACACATAAATATCTTTATACAAGTCCTGCAGAACTTTACCATTCAGTTTGTGATTGAATCGTTTTAGACGACATTTGTGCACCCTCTTCGCAAAAATGAACTATCTATAACAGGTAACTTCGCAAACGAAACATTCTCGTGCTTAGAGCAGATGATACAAACAGTAGCGATGATATGGTTGAGCATTCCCGTAGCCTACCATCCTAACTTCAGCACTCATGAAGTCGTAAGCAGAATTTAGAAAACTATTGTCCCTGCTGAGCACAGGGCATCCGGGTAATGCAGGGGCAAGCTTCCCCGGCTCTAACTTCTGTCTTCTCGTCATGCAGAGTGTATTGCAGCTTGAACATGTCGCCACAATCGATGGCAACCCAAGGACAGCCAATACAATAATGGACAAAATTTATGAGGTGATGCAAACCTGCAACCTCGCTAAACTGCCTACTTTTCAACCAGGATCCGATGTGAGTAGAATGATCCCAGAAGGCGATGTGTGGAAATTAAACAGCAAGATGGAGGCCAACGGTCCCACAATTGAAGAACGCATGGACAAACTCAAGGGACTACTTGAACAGGCAGTACGCAGGATAAGAGAAGAAAATTAGGCTAACAAGAGGAGCATAGTGAAACATCAGCAAAAGGCAATGCAAGCAGATATCTCGCAATTGAAAGAAGATTTAAAAGCCGTCATGGAATTCATTCCTCCACTTGATGCAGTAGCCTCCATTGCCTACAGGAGTGCAATTATACCAAACCCACTCTTGAACTCAACCAAAGACACTCCTGAGCAAACTTCAGACAAGGAACTCTACAGGACTCAATCTGTCACTCCACCACCTCCCACTTAACTTGCCACCACACCACCTCCCACTCAACCTGCCACCCCACCACCTCCCACTCAACCTGTCACCCCAACACCTCCCATATTTAAGTCTCATTTCACCCAACCCGCAAAGCCAACACAGCCTCTCGCCACTGGAACTCACACCACCCATCCTCTAAAGTCAACGACTCAACGATTCGATGCGGCCTTTTGGCTGCACACGAGAAACGACCCAACAAAGGAGCCTCACTCAACAAAGGCAGCTGATAAGTAGAAAAGGGAGGTCAAATCGCCTGCTTCACGCAAACAAGACTTAACCAGGGTGTCTGGTTAAGTCTGACTTGGAAGGCGGGAAATAAGAGAAAATCGACCGTAAAAGAAAACGAACTAAACACCTCGTTGGAACAGATCGAATAACATCACAAGGCATCTTCCCCTTACAACGAAGCAACATAAATGAGTCCATCTATGGAGATTTCACTCGCAAACAGATTTTGAGTGAGATAAAGAGACTAACCGGCGATAGCAGCTACACAGTAGAGAAGCTCAATCGTCTCGCCAAGTTTAGTGCCTTAAGAGTCAGTGCAAGCTACCTGAAAGTTAAGCGAGCCAAATCACCGGATATGTGGCCTGCAGGTGCTCGCGTCTGGAAGTTATACAAGAGCAAGAAAAGCTTGGATTCATCCAAATGAAATCAGGAAAACTATTTGCTTCAAACCAAATGCAATCTTCTCTAAGAAATATCCGTCTGGTCACCTTTAACTGTAATGCGTTTAACAGTGTAGAGAGCGTTGTGAAACAGTTGTGTACAAATAGTGATATATGTGCGTAGTAGGAAACATGGCTGTTCAAACACGAGCTCCCGATTAGTCTATACAGAGATGGCAACGTCCATTCCCTCTCCATATCTTCAATCAATTCAGAGGAGCAGATACTTAGAGGACACCCGTTTGGTGGACTAACTTTCCTGTGGTCTGATAGAGTGAGTTCATTTGTAAAAATTGAGCAGCACAATGATGATAGGATACTTGGGCTATCTCTGAATGTAGAGGGAATGTCAATTCTATTTATAAATGTATAGTTGCCTTATGCAGCTCAACATAATGTGGAATTAGTAACTGTGTATAATGGGAAGTTAGAGGCAATCCTTCGCGGATCCAGACATGATCATGTATGTTTTATGGGGGATTTTAATTGCCACCCAGGCAGCCGCACATTTAATGAAGGGCAGATACTTCTGGCAGACAATGAACTTGATTTTGTGAACGTTCACTGTTACCCCGGGATACACACACTTATGTTAATCACAACGGGAGAACAGTAAAATGGTTAGATCACTTAGCCCTTACCCCAGCAATAGCCGACAACATTACTAGTGTGTGTAGGGAACTACACGCCTCTGTCTGATCACTTGCCGCTCCATGCAGAGCTCTCACTACATTCACTCTCTGTAGTGGTTAATGGGGTTTCAGGCTCACAGTCCATTAACTGGCAATTCAATGATAAAACTACGACTAATATATTGCGTTCAGTACTTATCAATCAGTTCGGGAGTTTGCTACCAGAAGTGCAACGAATTCATGCAGCAGCTGATAGAGACAAGTTAGACGAGCTCTACGAGTGTATATGTGGGTCGACTCAGATGGCTGGCAGAGCAGCAAATGGAGAGCGAACACCAATGGGAAGGCACAGGACACCAGGGTGGAACAGGCATGTAACTGACTTACACGAGGCAAGCAAAGCAGCTAGCCTACGTCCGATGGCGTGATGCTGGCCAACCCCGAGCAGGCTTATTGTACAATGAAAATAATAGATCAAGTAATGCCTGTAAATACGCACTGCGCTACTGTCAAAAACACGAGGATGATTTCCGTGCAGCTAATCTGTCAGAAAAAATGGTTGGTTGGCGGATGGTTGATTTCTGGAATGAAATGAAAAATCTATAACCAAATGATAGCTCTCTCTCAATCTGTTAGTGGCATAACGAGGCCGATAAATATTGCTGATATGTGGCGCGACCATTTTCATGGTATCGTGAACAGTATCAATAACGACACTGACTCGTTTTTTGTTAATGAGGCCCTCAATCGGGATGGTGATGATGATGTTTATATGTGGGAACTTAGGACCGCTGTCAAGAAATTAAAAAATGGCAAAGCTGTGGGAAAAAATGGTGTACCTGGGGAAGTATTCAAGTATGGTCCTGCTCAGCTACTTCATGTCATGTCTATTTTCTTCACTGGCTGCCTTAAACTTAATTACCTTCCTAAGTTACTAATGGACGTTGTTGTAAAATTTATCATAAAAACGGAGACAATATGTGCGCCCAGTAAAGGTAACTACAGAACAATATCAATTGCTACTGCTGCATCAAAGCTACTATAAATAGTTATCCAGAACAGGCTTGGCGACTGTCTGAAAACAACGCCCAACCAATTTGGGTTCAAGGCTCAGCATGAGACGGAAATGTCTATCTTCACATTAAAGCAGATGATTAATTACTTTGTCATTGAAGGGTCACGAATGTACCTTTGTATTTTGGATGTTAAAAAAGTATTTGATCGTGTCAATCTCTGGACTCTGTTCAAAAAACTTATTGAAAGGAGGTAGCCAATTCACATTGTTAAGCTACTAAAGTACTGGTACCAGCAGCAGGAATGTGTAATACGATGGGGAAGCACATTGTCAAATACGTTTCGAACAACTAATGGTATAAGGCAAGGAGGCCTAATCTCGCCTATCCTTTTCGAAGTGTATGTAGACAGCTTACATGATCGGCAATCTCTTAGCCGTGTTGGGAGTCACATTGACGGAGTCTGTGTTAATGTTATTAGTTATGCAGACGACATGGTCCTTCTGGCCCCACATGCCGATGTCATTTAGACGATGCTAAATATCTGCGAGACTGAGGCGGTGAAACTGTACATCGAGTACAATACCAGTAAAAAAGTGTGTATGCTAGTGAAACCACCCAACCAGAGGTTTCAGTACAGAACGGACGGGGTACTTAGCGGGACCCCGCTGGAGTATGTGAACAGTTTCACGTACTTGGGGCATTCAATAACAAATAATCGGTGTGATAAGGACGATATCACTGAACAACACCGGAAGTTAAATGCGGTTGGCAACCAACTAATAAGAAAATTCAACAGTTGTACAACGGATATTAAGCTGTAGCTTTTTGAAACGTAGAGTTTGTTATACTATTTACTGTAACTCACTGTGGTGTAAATTTACCAAGGGGTACTATGAGCAAACTGCGAGTAGCATACAATGATATATTCAGGAGACTGGTGGGTGTCCCAAGAAGAACGAGTGCTAGCCTAGTATTTGCAGAATATGTTGTTGATTGCCTGAGAGTACGAGCATAAAAAGTGCCTACGGTCTCCATGAACGAATTGAAAACTCGAATAATCCCTTCCTGGAGGCAGCATGTGACAGTGAGGGATACAAACTATCTCCACTTAAAAAAAGATAGGACAGAATACTGCATGTGCAGGAAGATCCCGATATTAATAGGAATAATATTTGACTACATGCGGGTGGCTGTCAGGTTGAGATGCGACCCCGAGGATGTTCACTGATAGGTGGCTCTATACTAAACTTCTCCAACATTTTTTTTTTGTTGCATACATGCTCATGTGGGAAAGGGACATAAAAGGTATTTTATGCACGCTTGTCCCAAACATAATCTGTGAATGGTTGTCGTGTGTTTCAATCTTGATCTGTCTCCACGGGTGCATTATTATTATTTTTTGTTTGACGATATTTTTTATGTATTGGTAGAAATGTTTTTCTGCTGAACTCATTTTCTGTTGTAACCATTGTTGTACCATCAAGTGCCTCAATAAAGAATATTATTATTGTTATTACTTCTTCCCGTTACCTCTGCTCTCCTATAAGGTTTGTTCTTATTTGTAATCTGTCACTACTTATATATTAGAGATACTAACATTTTATAGTCAAGTATACCATTGTTCTCTCATATGGCTTAATGTTGGTCTGCATTTGGATTCAGTAAGAATTGTGGGAAATTGTTTAGAAAAATTCTGTGTTTGACGAAAGCAAGATTAACGTTAAAAAACTACTCCAACGAATAAATTGAAAGGTTAACCAAGTGTAGTATATTAAAAACGAGATTTCTCGGTAAAAAATACCCATGTCGTATTGCATGCTTTACAAACTGAGAAATGTTCTAACAATTAACTACCGCCAAATGTATATTGTACTACAGCATTATTCATAATTTCTGACATACTGTTTAAACATGTGTTCATCTACCTACAAAACATTTCTAATACCTATAAATTTTAGTCAACACCAGTTCATTAAAACACAAACACATGCTGGCAAACGTGACCACATCCTCCCTCACTGTCGTTCTCGGTATACGTTGTTTTTCTTGACAAAATTGTGAATCATTTAAGTTGCATTGATAACGATTGTTTCGTAATAAATTACCAAGTGAAATTTTTTCGTACCGATACAGAGTGACCAATCGACCATATCTCTAATACAATTTTTTTTAATACTAAGCTGCAAAAACTTGGAATTCGTTTCACACCGAAATAGGAATAAGTAGCAGTAAAGGGGCCTGAAAACGTAAACTAAAGTTATTCCCTTTCAAACTCGCGCGGGTAGAAATTCTTGAGAAGTAATTCACTTCCCAAACAACTTACCATGCAAGCTCTTTGTAATTCATCAGAATAATTTCCTTGCTAATGAGTTTGAATTGCTGCTGTTCCATATAATTACATTTCCTGTTATCTCGTCCATTTCGACATCTGTTTATTCATCAGCTTGTTTTAATGGCTCATTACCTTGTTGATATCCACCCCAAATGTCCCCTGTTATCTTGACTATCTAATTAGTTTCAAAGTTTGTGAGCCTTGTGCCTCACATTATATAAGTAAATGTTATATACACTCCCATATTGGACATTTTCTGCCCTGTTGCAATATTAAAAGTCAGTTTAAAAACTATATTGGATTGATTACTACAATATCAGTTTACTAAACTCATTTCAGTTTTTTTTTCATGATATAAATTTTTGAATGCATGACACGTTTCCTTTTGTTTAGACACATTGAACAGTAGGGTGTTCGACCACAATAACAATTGATTGGAAGGATGGTTTTATAAAAATATTTACCACTATTAATTATGTTAACATCACGTATATTTATGTAGCAAATGTGGTTATCAGAATTGCTTACGCTAATGTAGAATTGATACATGTAATCTATGCATTGTTAAACATCATAAAAAAAGGTAAGTTTCATAAATAATTTTTACAACATTAAATCCGTTATTGATATTATTCTCCAAATTCACGAAACAAAATACACGTAACTTATGTAGCACTCATTAAAACATCTCGAACATACAGTTGAAATATTCGAACGTTGAAGCAAACTCGGCGAGAAACGATGAGATGACGTGAGGGAAATGAGGTGAGATGACGTGATATGACGTGAGCAAGATGACGTGAGATGACCTGAGATGAGATGACGGGAGATGACGTGAGCAAGATGACGTGAGATGACGTGAGATGATGTGTGATGACGTGTGCGGGGAAACATAGTTGATGTTTCATGTTTGCAGAAACCAAATCCAACAATTTCGCTACGAGACCTAGATTATCTACCGAAATTTAATGATTATATTTTTCAAAAGGGTCTTCGAGCTTCCAATACTGTGCAGCTTCGTCTACGAGCTTCCAATACTGCGCACCTCTGTCTTCGAGCTTTCAATACTGTGAACCTCTGTCTTCGGGCGTACAATACTGTACGCCTCTGTCTTCGAGCTTTCAATACTGTGCACTTCTGTCTTCTAGCTTCCAATACCGTGCAGCTCTGTCTTCGAGCTTTCAATACTGTTCACCTCTGTCTTCGAGCTTCTAATACTGTGCAGCTCTGTCATCGAGCTTTCAATACTGTGCACATCTGTCTTCGGGCGCACAAGACTGTACGCCTATGTCTCCGAGCTTCCAAAACTGTGCACCTCTATCTTCGAGCTTCCAATACTGTGTAGCTCTGTCTTCGAGTTTTCAATACTGTGCACATCTGTCTCCGGGCGTACAATACTGTACGCTTCTGTCCATGATCTTTCAATACTGTACAGTTCTGTCTTCGAGCTTTAAATACTGTGCACCTCTGTCTTCGAGCTTTAAATACTGTGCCCATCTGTCTTCGAGCTTCCAATACTGTGCAGCTCTGTCTTCGAGCTTTCAATATTGTGCACCTCTGTCTTCGAGCTTTCAATACTGTGCAGCTCTGTCTTCAAGCTTTCAATACTGTGCACCTCTGTCTTCGAGCTTTCATTACATGTGCACCTCTGTCTTCGGACTTTCAATACTGTGCACCTCTGTCTTCGAGCTTCCAATGCTGTGCAGCTCTGTCTTCGAGCTTTCAATACTGTTCACCTCTGTCTTCGTGCTTTCAATACTGTGCTCCTCTGTCTTCGAGCTTTCATTACATGTGCACCTCTGTCTTCGGACTTTCAATACTGTGCACCTCTGTCTTCGAGCTTTCAATACAGTGCACCTCATCCTTTGAGCTTCCAATACTGTTCACCTCTGTCTTCGTGCTTTCAATACTGTACACCTCCGTCTTCGAGCTTTCAATACTGTGCTCCTCTGTCTTCGAGCTTTCAATACTGTGCTTCTCTGTCTTTGAGCTTTCAATACTGTGCTCCTCTGTCTTCGAGCTTTCAATACTGTGCTCCTCTGTCTTCGAGCTTTCAATACTGTGCACCTCTGTCTTCGGGTTTTCAATATTGTGCACCTCTGTCTTTGTTTTGGCTCAAGCTCAAATATATTGTTCTGGAATACTGATAATTGTGTTCAAAAATACTGAAGATGAACAATTTCTAGGAATTAGCCATTGTACAATCTTTCGTTCGTGTCATTAAATGCGAAGGCAAAAACTAGACATTTATATTCGATCAGCGTTAATTTAATAGAATATTGATTCAGTTGTCATACATCGATTGTTTCTTGTCGAACTATTACGTTCCTCTAATGAATTAATAAATGTCATTAAAGACACAATAGTTTCATATATAAACAGTAATCGTGGATCTGTTGACAAGGACTTCTTTATGAATCTAATCTCTTGCTAGAAATTTACCGTCGTCATTACTACTGCGTTCAGCAGCTCTTCCATTCCCGTTGAATCATTCACTTTGACAAATTGTCATTGTAATCAGGGCGCTACACTATGGACTGATACTCCAACCGTAAAACATGTACAACTCATTTGTGTTTAGTTTTATCGTCGTCCTAATCCGCAGTCATTTAGCGCCCATCAATTGCATGTGAATAATTATTCGTCCGTCCTGGATTTAAAAAAGTATGTCACGCATTTGTTCATCAGTCGCCTGGGTTGCAAACTGATGAGCTGAGGGCATTGTGGAAGACAAACCAAGTACTTCCCAATAATAGTCGAAGCCCGGCCCACATTGCTCGATTCGGTACCACCTAGTGCCATCATGAGGTAATCAAGGGCATTTTTTGTCAACGATTATCATAAGGTAAAGTTAGCACTGATTTTAATTGCCACTGAAAGATAAGTAAACGGTTTATTTCTATGTTTGAAAATCCATCATTTCCATTTTCATCCAAACTCTTTCAAAGCTGTTGAACACTGTTTGCACGGTCGTTTTCAGCTGACGTCCCTAGGGTTGCCGTTGTAATGCTGGGCAAGGCAGCCAGATAGCGCCGTTGGCACAGACATTCCAATTTTTGTTACATGGTTGGCACAATCGTGTTCAGCACACGCCGCTAGGGATGCCGTCGTAATACTGGTTAATGGAGCCACATAGCGCCGTAGTGGACGCAGCTAGGAATGCCGTCGTAATACTGGTTAATGGAGCTGCGTAGCTCCGTAGTGGACGCAGCTAGGGCTGTCGTCGTAATACTGGTTAATGGAGCCACATGACGCCGTAGTGGACGCAGCTAGGGATGCCGTCGTAATACTGGTTAATGGAGCCACATAGCGCTGTAGTGGACGCAGCTAGGGCTGTCGTAGTAATACTGGTTAATGGAGCCATATGGCGCCGTTGGTACAACAATGGCTCCACGGCTCATGGCGCCTAGCTCCCTATACAAGGTCAATGAGGCGAGCATGGAGGCTCTTTGCAAGCAATGCCGTTCGATGCCTTAATGAATTAAGAACAGCGAAAACATTTACCCGCAAAATAACAAATCAGAAAAAATGTAATTCCCAATAAATTAATGTGATGTCGAACTAACTTTCGCAAAAGGTATCATCAATACACATTATTTATGTTCCATATTTATAAAGTGTGCTTCAATCCCTGTACAGTCTATCATTAATCAAACCTTCTTCTCACAGCTTTGGGTGTCAAAGCTGTGGAACGATCGAAAAGACTACACAAAAAGGTTGAATTTGAGTCCCCAGCTGACATGCTATGTACATCAATGGTAATGCATACCCACGCCAACGATAGAGCAACGTTCTATCACAGCAACGTGATAGAACTCTAGCAGTCTACTAGTTCTCTCCGAGCCCTGATCTGTAGATGAGTTCGGTATGGATAAGGCCAGCCTGAAACAGTCTACGAACATTCTGAATGATTGAAGTGCATTCGTGCATTCATAATAAAATGTCGGTTGCACAATATAAGCCGTGATAAATTTAATGGGAAGTAATAACTACTGTTCCCATTAAATTTATCAACTGTATGCCGATGATGAAGATATCTTAAGTCTTCAGGCAATTTTATATGATTTGAGCAGCATATAATAGCATTGAAACTTGTTTGACACATAATTGACACTACGAGTCAGCAAATGATATTTCACTCTCTCCTAGGCGATTGTTGAACTAGCAAATACAAAAAAGATGCACTATTTATTAACGCAATAAATTGATATTGTTACATTCGCTATTTCTTTCGAAGTAAATAATGCATTGAGTCTTCTGGTAAAAAGCGTCCAACATGATAAAGTCGGGGCGGATATCCAATTTTTATTTTACTTGTGTTTCAGCCACATTCATCGAAATTGGGATTATTTTCTAATACAAAGACACATAATACATGACGTCACACACAATGTAGCCGAGCAATATTGCGTGTGAGTTGGTAATCAAGAGCGCTCAGGTGTGTGTGAGGGTGTGTCGGTGTGTGTGTGTGTATGTGTCTCCTTCCGTTTGATTATCGTAGAAGGTGGAGAAGGGAACATTTGGTAAAAAAGAAGGACGGTGGGCAGGTCGACATCGGAACCCATCGATTGGCATTGACAGAATTCCGGACCGTGGCAATTCGGCTACTGTCCAGTAACGTATACACGGATGGAGTTTGGCAGGGCTAAGGAACAGCTCTGCTGCCGGAAACCCGTAAACATTTATCAAAAGGGAGGTCGGTGAACAGCAGGGTTCTATGACCAACTTTACAATTAATCCCGAATGAAATCGAGGGACGACGTCGTCTATCCACGTTTGCGACTCTTCAAAAGTGTTTGAAGACCTCAAGATGTCTTTTGGCCCAAGCTATAGGTTGTCTCTTAATAGTAGAAAGATTAGTTCTGAGGAATAAAGTCTACGAGAGTTTCATGTATCTGTGTGGTATTGTAAAAAAAAATCAGGTAAAGGAGAGGTGGCAGGAAACAGCCTGAAACGAGGACACTCGAAACAACTCAAATCAGCACATGAAGAGAAAGCGTCCAAGCCCACGGTGTTGATTTGGGATTGTACCAGTTTCATTCATCGTCAAACCAATGTTGACCGGTGCAAATGCTGGACACCTTTTAAATACGATCATGTACTGATGCCGGAGACCATTTTGACCGAGCGAGTGCCAATGTCGTACATCACTTTAAGAGTCGGGCCTGACAGGCTTGTTCAAAGAAATTCCATACTTCATTTTTGAATTCAATATGTTGGTTTGATGCCGGGCGCTGTTTCTGAAACGCTTCGTTTCATAAACGTTTCAAATGTTTCGGTGCGTTCAACTTCCCAGGGAAGTTTGTCCCTTTTGCCGACAACTCTATACAGCAAAATATGATGCGGTGTAACGAATGTGAAGTGCTACCATAGATTCTGGTACAATTATTTCTAGTCTCCCATTCTTACCTAGAGTAGTCTGGCACGCTTGTTCGACGTTTCCTTCACCCTTCATAATCTTCCGCGCTTCGGTAATGTCACCTTTAACTTCAGCGAATAAAGGTTGAGTTCGCGAAGCCTGACATAGTACTATTAATTGCGCAGCGAGATGTGTTAGGTAACCTCATGTAATCGAATAACGATTTTTCAAAGATATGGGGACCAGAATAATTGTATCAGAGATTTGATCTTATGAAGTCATCCCACAACCTACAGTAAGAAAACTGTATCTGGAGAGTCAGTGGCATGTGGCTGAAGAGTCAAGACGCGTTTCTGTTAAGTCAATGGCATGTTGCTGAAGAGTCAAGACGCGTTGCTAAGTCAATGGCATGTGGCTGAAGAGTTAGATGGTTTTTGATCATGGACAACTACTTTATTTGATGATCGCGGAGAGGAGAGTTCAAGGAAGATAGACCCTGTGCGTTGCTCTAGCTATAACAGCCCGAGCAAAAGGGTGTTATTATGAACTCGAGTATGATAGACCAAACTGGGCATGTGTTGTAACAACGATGCATGAGATTATCGTCCAATCTTCAACTGATTCAGGCAATTGATATAGCAGCAGATGCAACTTTTCTTAGAGGTAGAGAGCCTCTGAGTAAGGACT
>SDVV010018911.1:0-13644 GCA_016164225.1 Gammarus roeselii | reverse complement strand
TCAGTGTTTTAAGTATCTGGGCTCCCATGTGGAGATAACTGAACTAGTGGAAACTGAAGTGAAGGCGCGAGTGAAGGAAGGATGTAAAGTGTTGGGTGCACTAAAGAGTGTAATGAGCTGTATGACGTTGGGGATGGAAGCAAAGAGAGGGCTGTATGAGGGTGTTGTTGTCTCAACTGTGCTCTACGTAGCTGAGGCTTGGGGGGTGAGAGCAGAGGAGAGAAAAAGGTTGAATGTTTTCGAGATGAAATGTTTGAGGAGCATGGCTAGAGTAACGCTGAGAGACCGGATCACCAACGACGTGGTTCGAAACAGAACAGGGATGGTGAAGAAGCTGGAGGACAGGGTGGATTCGCGTGTTCTGAGATGGTTCAGGCACATGGAGAAGATGGATGAAGGGAGATTGGTGAAAAGGTGATGAATGCGGAGGCGAGTGGTCGCAGGCCTAGAGGTAGACCGAAGTTTGGGTGGATGGATGGTGTGAAGCAGCCGTTGGGAAGGAGAGACATAAATGTGGAGGTGGCGAGAGAGAGTGCAATGAACAGGCGTGAGTGGAGACGCTGTGAGTGGATTTCGACGCTGCTCTGATGTGCTTTCCCGCCCTTGGCATGCCGCTGTCGGGATGGTCGTGGGTGGGGGGGCCCGGCCATTATGACGCGGCGGGGGTTAACCAGTGAGAACTGTCGGGCCCTGCTGCTGACGACGGATCCTCGGACTGCACTTGTGACCCAGAGTGTATGGTGAGGGGGTACCGGCCGGACCCTTTAGCAGTGTGAGCGTATGAGGGTGTGAGGTGCGCCTTGCCGTCGGCCACCCCCCTTTCTGGGGGATGCGGCCTAGTGTCTGTATCTGTATCTGTATGAGAATAAAACGATAGTTGTATAATTTATTGAACTGCGGCTCCTTCCTTCCCAGTTCATTGTTTACATGATGTACTACAATCATTACCGTGAACTGGAAATTCTTTGTAGGACGTATGATACGAAACTGACGTTTAAGCGCATCCTCAGAATAATTGCCAAGTCTGCATCGCTCGGGATCGGTATTGTGAAAAGCACTTGAACATTGTTTATTTGTCGGGCCTGTCTTCCGTGATGTTTTGTCAACTATACTGTCTTTCCTGGTGAATTGCTCTCCTGTTTGGGTCTACTGATGAGTCACATTTGAGCAACTCTTTACTCGTGTGGTTTTAGGTCCTGCTGTTCTTTCCTCGCGCTGTTTTTCTTTGTGATTTTGGCCATCATCGCAGGGTCTCTGCTTCCCATATCTTGTAAGATATATACTTCCGTAATGGAATACAGCACCCATAAAGTCACTTGCTGCTGGAAATATTTTTGGCTGATCGGTATAAGTGTCGAGTTGCTTTGTAGCATGAGTGTCGCATGATGCTGGTCGATATGAAACATCACAGCTTAGAGAACTTTTGCTCCAAAGGTTGCCATTTCAATTTCGCTTGATTGTTCTGTTTATCTGGCGACGGAAGAACTCATTTCCTGCAAAGCGTCTCGTTCACATTTATTCGTTTCTCTAGGATTTTGCGTTCTTCTCACGATATATTCGATGGTTTGGGTGTATATTGACTGTTGTGAAAACATTGCCCAACTCAAAGGCATCGATACCGAGCTCCCGTCATAAATTAGTTAAATGTCCTTTGCACAAACGAAAACATTTGGCTCGCGGTAACCACATAATTCAACGGATCATGGTTGAGACCATGCATGGTAGAGTAAATGGTAAACATGGACACAATATGACACCATCATGTTTTGACCATGCTTCACAGCGAGCTTCCCTGTGAAGCAGACACAGGTCTTCAGAAAATGGAAACTGGTGGCGTGTTTGAGTTGATTGTAGGTTACGGCCGTTCTCACACACGGAAACTCCTCAAATGCAAAAAAAACGGATCGTGTTTTCGAGAGGTAGTACGTGATCTCAATTCGGTAAGCTGAGCTGAAGAGTCCCTGTAGGCGTTGAGGGAGGAATATTACACTGTGAGAGGGCAAGGCCGGAATAATTTTGAGAAAGAATGGTAGTCGTTCAACGATGCGTTGTTGAGATGCACAAAAATGTGCGTGGTGTGCGCTACGAGTGGTGGAACGATGAGGTTAAAGTGGCGATGGTGCACAAGGGAACAGCCTTTCAGAAGTGGTCGCGAGCAAAGTCAGTGGTGGACTATGACAATTGCAGAAAAAAGAGGTGGAGAAGGTGGTGAGGAGAGCCAGATGGAAATGCTGATGCCAGGTGGGGAGGTGATTGTGCCAGAATTTTGAGGAGAACAAAAAGATGTTATAGAAAAAAGGTGGAGAGGATGAGGAATGGGGAAACCGGGAAGGAGGAGGTGGCGGAAGATGAAAACGGCGGGTTGGTGTTGGAGAGCGTATTGCATGGGAAAGTTGGGATGAGTTTTTTGATGAGTCGTTGATTGTAAAGGATATAAGAGAGGCTTACATTGTTGAGATGGGAGGTGGTGCACGGATGCCGGTGTTCGGACCGAAACTTGTTGCTAACATTACTAAAAAATAAGTGCACGAGGCGGTAGAGAAGATGAAAGCAAGGAACACCCTTGACTTGTTCGGCGTTGCAACTGAGTGCATGAAGAGGGATGGAGTAACAATATTCGAATGGCTGGTGAGGTTACTAAATTTGTGTTATGTGTCGAGCGTTGAATGGCGCAATGCTTGCATTGTTTTGGTGTATCTCTATATATCTGTTGTTACATATAATACGGGCAAAGTCGATAAATATGAATGATACAACTCGAAAGGTATTAGTTTGCTATGTTTATCTGAAAGTTGTACGGGAGAGTGCTAACCATGAGGTTTAAAGACAGTACGGATGGTGCGATTGGCGAGGAACTGTGTGGCTCAGTAGTGGTATAGAATGGGCCGATCAGATTTTTGAGGTATGACAAGTCTGTGAGACCTTGCGAAGAGAAAGGATGTGTTGTGGTCCTTCCTTCAAGGCCTACGACGGGATCGACAGGGAAACACTGTGGAGGATGTTGTGGTTCCATGGAATGGGCAAAAATTTGATGAAAGATGTTCAATGTTACTATGTTGACAGCAGAGCATGTGTCAGAGAAGGGAGCGAGGTGACTGCTTGGTTCACAGTGACAACGTAGCGTTATGCCTCCATGGCTGTGCAATCTCTACATGGATGGAGGAGTGATCAGGGAGGAGAACGTCAGTGACCTCGGAGGTGCTGGAAGCAAATGAGTTTGAGAGGTGCAGAGACTGAGAGGTGCTGGGAGCAAAGGGGCTGAGTTGGCCGTTGAGTAAGATACTGTTTGCAAATGATACAGCTCTGGTGGAGAATTCGGAGGAGAAGTTGTATAGGCTAGTTACGAAGTTTGGTAAAGTGAATGAGAGGAAGAATTCGAGTTGCCGTGGGTAAAACTAAACTGATGAGATTTTCGGAAAATGTCGATTCGAACAGAATTAGTATCTTTCTAAATGGAGAGGTCAAGTGCTGGGTGTAATCAACTGTAGACGATGGGTATGCAAGAAATAAGAGAGTTGTATGAGAGGGTTCTAACTCTGCTCTACGGGGCTGCAACTTTTGGGGTGAAAGCAAAAAAGATAAGTAGGTGGAATGTTTTGGAGATGAAATGTATGCAGGGCATGGCTGGAGTGCGTGATTTCTCGCCATGACTCTATAACGTCAAAGAGCTAAGTTTGTTTGTGTGTGCATGAGTGTATGTGAGGAGTGTGAGGCGCGCTTTGCCGTCGGTCAACCCCCTTTCTGGGTCTGTATCTGTGACGGTATATTCGTCAGTGAGGCTAAAAAGCGAGGTAGGAAGTTATTTGGCTGTCCTCTTAAACCAAAACTCGTACTCGTATAGGTTATTTTTAGATACGATGACCGAACCTTACGTTCTCTTTTTCTAATGTTATGAAGGAATGTTTGGTAGTATAGGGCGAAGAAATGAAAAAACAGTCAAGTGCCAGCTATATATAAGAATTTTTGATGTCATTTAATCGGTGTATAATATTCGAAAACAATTTAATCGTTAGCACTTGGAAGCCTTTACAAGTGTTTACATTTGCAAGAAGACAACAACAGGACATTTGGCCCCAACTGGGTAGCCTTTTGATTGTAAGTAGATTATTCCTAAAGTAGAACGTCTACGAGAGCATCATATGTCTGTGTATTCTATGTTTCAATAGATCAAGAAAGGGAACATTCCTAGAAGGAAATAGCATTTAACAATGATACTCGAGACAACTCAAGTCAGCACCTGAAGAGAAAACCACCGACCCACGATGTTGATCTGAGATTACCACAATTGCATTCCTCGTTAAATAAATGCTAACCGGTGTCATTGATAAAACTCAATTTTTCAAGGAGCAGGTCCTAATGCCGGACACCGTTATTACTGTGCCAGTGCCAATGACGAGCACTAATTTAACCGTACGAGTGGCAATACCGGACACCGTTATTACTGTGCCAGTGCCAATGCCGAGCACTAATTTGACCATACGAGTGGCAATACCGGACACCGTTTTTCACGAATATCCTGGTGAGAGAGTATAGCTGGGAGCTGTTTAGCGGCGATTATGGTAGAATTTGTAATGCCGTCCCTTGAACGTTTCGATTGTATCACTGTTTACAATTTCCGCAAGAAGTCTGTTCCATTCCTCGACAACCCTATATGCGAATAAATTGCGCGTGATATCGAGTGTGAAACGCTTGCCATCAATTTTGTATCCGTTATTCCTGGTTACCCCGTTCGCGTCTAGAGGGCAAAGGCTTGCTCGCTCTATGCTTTCCTTACACTTCAGTATCTTCCACACTTCGATCATGTCACCTCTGACGTTCACGTTGTCAGTCGTCGTCGGATTTTTTGCGCAACGAAGGGATAAGTTTGGTAGCTCTACGTTCAACATTTTTTATTTATACACGTCTTTTCTTATGTATGGAGACCAGAACCTGACGGAATACTAAAAGGTGCGGTCTTACAAATGCATTATATAACTTGAGAATAATGTCTCCTGCTCTTGTACGAGATTGCGGTGATATCATGCCCAACATTGCATTGCTTTTTTTGGTCAGTATCGATACATTGCTTGTTGCTTTTTAAGTCGTTACTAATGATGACATCTGGACCTCTCTCTTCGGTGACAGGAATCAGTTTCTTTCCGGACATGGAATATTCGTGCTTAGGGTTATGATGTCCAATGTGCATAACTTTACACTTGTCGACATTGAATTTTATTTGTCTCTTTTCTGATCAATCAACAATTTTGTTCTAGCTTAATTGAATTTGCTCACACTCAAGTTTGGTTTGCACTCGCCCTCCTAGGTTAGTATCGTCTGTATGCATACTTGCTAATGTTTGAGAGTACGTTGCTATCGTAATCATTTATAAATATTATGAAGAAAATTGGACCTAACACGGATCCTTGAAGCACGCCGCTTGTAACTTTTCCTCAATTGGAGGAAGCTCCGTTAAGTACAACTCGCTGCCGTCTGTCCGTGAGCCAGCATTTTTTGCAGTTATTTAGCTCGCTTCGAATTCCGATGCAGTGCAATTCACTAACAAGGCGTTTGTGAGGGACTTTGTCGAAGGAACTTTGCAAGTCAATGTAAGTGATATCGGAGATTTTGCGTCGTGAAATCAATTATATACTTGAAAAAGGCAGCAGGTTCGTAGGACATGAACAAAAGTTCTACGTCACTTTGCTAGAAGTAACGACTACAGATAAGTGCCAAGTAACATTAGACATGCTCATTCAACAACACTTGTTATACAACACTTGCCTTACATAAATTATAGGAAAACTCTATGTCTGTTCATTCATCTTTCGGCACACCAAATACGGCGATTTTTTGTATAATCGGGACCAAACTCAAAAGCGTCTAGAGTCAAGCGTACAAGCAACTAAAACAAACACGAATTGCATAATTGTTTTGACCACATTATTTTCTGAAACATGGTTTGGTCCGTGGTCCATGGTAGGGAGCATGGCCTATGGTAGGGACCGTGGTCCATAGATTGAATCGTAGTCCATGGTTAGGACCTTGATCAATAGGTGGACAATGGTCCATTGTCGGGAACTTAGTCAAAAGATGGGTCCATGGGCTATAGATGGTTCCTTGGTCCATGAAAGGCACCAGGGTCCATGGTTTGGACCATGGTCCATGGTTTTGATCTTGGTCAATGGTTTGGACCACGATCCTTGGTTGGAACCAAGGTCCATGGTTGTGACCATGGTATATTGCTGGAACCGTGGTCCCTGGTTGAGACCATGGTCCTTGGTAGGGACCATGGTCCATGGATGGAACCATGGTCCGTGGTAGGGATCATGGTCCATGGATGGAACCATGGTCCGTGGAAGTGACCATGGTCAATGGGTGGGAGCGAGGTCCATGGTAAGGATTATGGTCAATGGTTGGGACCATGGTCTATGGTTGGGCCCATGGTCCATGGTTGGGATCATGGTCCATGAATGGAACCATGGTCCATGGTAGGAATCATTGTACATGGTTGGAACCATGTTCTATGGTTGGGACCATGGTCCATGGTTGAGATCATGGTCCATGGATGGAACCACGGTCCATGGTAGAAACAATGGTCCATGGTAGGAACCATGGTCCATGGTTGGGACCATGGTACATGGTTGGGATCATGGTCCATGGATGGATCCATGGTCCATGGTTGAGACCATGGTCTATGGTGACCATGTTCCATGGGTGGGATCATGTTCCAAGGTTGGGACAATGGGCCATAGTAAAGACCATGGTCCATGATTAGGGCGGTGTTCTACGAATGAAAGACTTCGCCACAATCCTGCTAAATACTTCTTACGATATTATGGCCGAAAAATCTGTTTGGTCTCGCCACTCAGCGCAGAAAAAAAAACGTCTTCAAAGTTTCTCGCAAAGTATCAATCAAGCTTTAACATGACAAGTTACTTGAAAGATGGACGTTCAGGTTGAACGAAAGGCTTTCGATTATTTGCATTCAATCTTCAATGAGGTTTAAATGTATGCCCTATAGGCCTTATATAAAAAAGACCTCAAGAGAGACCCTTAATTCTCTCTGCTTTAAACTCTGAAAACTTTGAACTCTGATCCGTCGAACAAGAAAATTAAAAAACATTTCTAAGCTCGATACCAATACTGTACCGATTTTATCAAACAATTACGACAACGACATATCTATTCATTGTGGGAGGAAATCTTTTATGATTTTATTTCTTCATTTTTTAACTGGGTTTCCTCTTACCGCAGAAATTCTGAATGAACTCAGCATTTGTCTAAATGCATTTTTGAAAGAGGGTATATTAAAAAATATTTGATGTTGACTGGGTTACAAATATATTTTTCTTTACCTATTTGTACCTATTAAAAATAACAAATGAGATAAAAAGTGACTGAGTTTCCAATTTTTACATCGTGCAAGCTATTTGTAATTCAACAACTTTCTGCCGAAAATAATTCCGTGCAGAATATAACATTTCAACCCATTGACGTACTTGCTGAGGAAAAAAAAATACAGATGCTTGAGACATTCAAGAAAATAATATACCTATCAGAAAAGTTTAATTAACAATTCATTCAAATTGATCTGCATCCCATCCGCTAGAGGCTACTCAATGATAATTTTTTCTATGATACAGGATGGGTGTAATCCAGTTGGCTCTTGTCCATTTACCGAATGGATCTGTACGCTTTGCATATGCACCTTGTGAGCTGTCATTCCTCTCGATGGTGGTAAGCAGGCATGATTAATCGTTCATGCATTATTCCTACATAGTTATTGTACATATTTGAAGGTTCGGTGAAGATGATACAGAACCACATGCTGCAAATCAAGAGCGGTGTATTCGTGCCCCAATAGAAGAAAATTTACGTATTAGAAGAAAATTTACTTGTCCAGCTTTTTCCAATCTAAGATATTCGCCGTTTCCCAAGCGCATAGGTTCGAATGGTCAATTATCATCGATATAGACAAGTCACGTATTACTTCTTGCAAAACCTATTCTATGTCTGTTACCAAGCCAATAACTCTGATCGTACGATTCGGTGATACGAAGCAAGGACCCAAGTGGGTGATACGTGGCTTGACCGTCTATTTGTGTCCACCAAATTCCTTCGCTCGTTCCAATTTAGTGTTCTTGAGTCCTTCTGGTCTCGTGATTGGGTTACGCTCATCGGTGATGTCCACGATCAGCTTGGGCAAGTCTGACACCCAATCAAGTAATTCTGAACATCGTGTGATTAGTAGCCAATATTTAAAATAACATAACTTATATCGTTACTTTTGAGAAAAAAATAAGTGATACTCTCAGAAGTTTGGATAGCGCCAGGAATGATATAGCCTTGTTTAGAACTAATTAGAGAACAACTCATGGCGCCATCTATTGGTTACTCGAGTAACATCTGGACTTTCCTACACTTTCCAGTAAAACATTAGGTAATATTCCGTTAGGTGAGCTGCATTTTATTGGTGAAGAATTATTACAGGTTGGATCAAAATAGTTCAATTGTGTATGGAAATGCTTGCTTCCCCCATACTGAATCCGGATTTTATTTTTACTAACTGCAAACAGAAAAAATATACATACCTGCGATGACATCATATGTTGTCATACTTGTAAATGTATTATAAGGCTCGTATATTGGTCCACATCTGAATGTTTTGGGCACAGAACATCATAACATGTTGATAATTGTGATCAATTGTTTAACTTTCCTAATTCATGACCGATGCGCACTTCTTCCAAAGCATCAGAAAATTAGCGGCTGTACAGTTTTCACTTCACATGCCCTTCACTCAATTCCATGACATTCACCTCATCTCACAGAGCAATTTTAACTAATGATATCGGGTAACAAAATTGTATGAATTGTGACTACAAAAAGTTTTTGTGACTTGGCGTTTGGTCACAAATAGACGGCATTTGTGTGTACGTTACTGGAAGACCTGATAGTTACGCTCTGCTCCTTGCTATCGTGACGCTTGTAACCTTGTGTCAGTGTCACACCATCTGCACGGTCGATTAATAGAATTAGTGGCCAATGATGTGCATGGCGTGCGTCTCAATAGCACGTGGCATGTGAAGAGCCGGTTTGGGAAGCATATTGTTGTGAGGTAGTATCAACAGCAAGGTATTTGCTGAAACTATGTAATGAAAGGCCATTGTAATTCTATAATTTTTCAACACTGCTCTATTCAAGTTCATTTCAACTCCTTTTCGTCAATTTCAATGGGTAACTCTCACAAATTTATATACATTTTTATTTCTGAACTCATCTCATCATATACTTACCCATTTTTTTCTTCCAATTCCCCTTGGTAGTTTGTCACCCGCCTATAAGTGGCTTCTCTCACAACAGTTTTGATGTTCGACGCAAAAGCTCAAAAAATTCCAATCCCCCGGCATCCATCAGAGATCTCTCCCCCTTTGAGATTGAGACTCGTTTCTCACCCAAGTCTCCTATTGTCCTACCCACTCGACTTCCACCCAACACTCCATGGCCTTCCATTCGCTCATCGTCCGACCCGCATCATGTTACCCTAACTCATCTCTCACTCACCCCCACCCTCACTCAGTTCCCTCTCACCCCTCCACCAGCCAGTCACATTGTCTCGGGAGAGCAGTGACGAGTCGCCCTCTGCCCCCCCGCCTCCTTCTTCCGCCGCTGGCAGCAGCGCCCCACGACCCCGACCCCAGGACCGGCGTCACGCGAGCGGCAGCGCGGCCTGTGGGGGCGACAGCGATGACAGAGGCAAGAAGAAGTACCGCGTGGTGATGATGGGCGCCGCGAGGGTAGGCAAGACCGCCATCATCAACCAGTTCCTGTACGACACCTTCACGACCAAGTATACGAGAACTATTGAAGAGATGCATCATGGGGAGTACGAGGTGAGGGAAGTAAGAGATAAGGGGAGTACAGGGAGCACGAGGTAAGGGGAGTACGAGGATGACGAGGAGTATGGCGGAAGGGGAGTGTGGGATAAGGAGGATACCAGATGACAGGAGTGCGAAGTAAGGACGGTGCGAGGCAAGGGTGTACTAGATGAGGGGTGTAAGGGGAGTTTGACGTTAGACAAGTGCGAGGTAAGGTAAATACGAGGTGTGGGAGATTTGAGGTGAGGGGAGTACAAGATAACGGAGTAAGGGGAGTTCGAGGTGAGGTTGTATGGTGGTAAGTACGAGGTGAGGGAGCATCATGGAGAGCACTAGGTAAGGAAGCATTACGAGGAGAACGTGGAGAAGGCGCACCACAAGAGTACTTGGTGAGTGAGCATCACACGGAGTAGGAGGTGAGGGAGGAGAACATCATGAGGTGAGGAACATAACGTGGAGTACAAGGGGGTAGGCATCATGGGGAGTACGATATAAGGGGGCATCACTGGGAGTACGATGTGAGGAGGCATCACGGAGAGTTTGAGGTGATGAGGCATCAATGGTATTAGGAGATGAGACAGCATCAGAGGGAGTACAAGGTGCGGAAATCTCGCGAGGAGTACGTGATGAGGGAGCGTCATGGGGAGTACGAGGTGAAGATGCACCTTGGGGAGTAAAAGAGGAGGGAGTATCACGGAGAGCACGAGGTGAGGGAGATCACGGTGAGCACAAGGTGAGAGGGCATCAGGGAGAGTACGAGGTGAGGGGGCATCATGGAGACTATTAAGGAGGTAGCATCACGAAGAGTACTCTGATGCACTCTGATGCATTCAAATCTCGTTTGGATTTTGTTCTATACATTATGGAAAGACGATGTAAGATAAGACTTACCTCACCCGAGGAGCATGCATCAAAATAATCAATCATTTAGAATATAAACAGTTCCACGTAGAATGAATGTTTACCTGTTATAGTTTGCACTATGATATCCCGCAGACACCTTCCTATCAGTGCATGGTGATCGCTCCAGCCGCTAGGGTTCTGGTGCTACAAGGCTCATCACTTTCTGAATGCATAAAGCTAACTATTACCCAATCCGTCATATTGAAGTCCAACAATTCAGTACTCATGAGGACCGAACCTGAATACCTCAGCTTCTACCCCGTCCTCCTGCCACCAGGTGTCCAGCATGTGCCTCACCCTCGAGATCCTGGACACCTCCGGTGCCCTGGAGTTCCCCGCCATGCGCGAGCTCTCCGTGCGCTCCGCGGACGCATTCATCCTCGTGTACTCCATCAACGACGCAGACTCCTTCGAAGAGGTGAGGAGGGGATGGTGACAGAGGTAAGGTTGACGGGGTAGAGAGGTGAGGGGGCGTGGCTGGTAGATGGTGGTGGGCGAAAAAAGAAGTTATGGAAGGGGCCAAGGAGATTCTAGAGGTGGCGCATGGAGATGGTGGCAAGGGCAGGGAGGTTGTAGAAATATCGCTGGGAGGTTGTAAACGGGGCAGTGAGGTTGTGGAAGGAAGGGGAGCAAAGAGGTTGTAGAATGGGCAGGGATGTTGTGAAAGGAGGCGGGAGGTTATGGGGCCAGGTAGGCTGTTGAGGGTATCAGAGAGGTTGTGGAAGGGAACACTAGATTGCAAGCCGAGGCAGGGAGGTGGTGGAGGTGGTTCAATGGAGCTGGGGGAGGGGTGGTAGCATAGGTAATGAGAGTACGGCAAGGAGGTTGGGAAAAGGGGTGTGCTGAGGCATCAAAGTGTCCTCTTCTTGTAGGCCAAGAACTCGTCTGTTCGGCTGCTCATTGTTAATTTTTAATACCGATTTGAAGATCTACAACGCCAATGCAATTCTGAATAAATTATTCGGGTAACTGAATAATAACATTTGTTATATGATCTGACAAGTCCTAATAATTTGCTCGTGTTAATACTTATTTACATTTGGGGATGATATCGTCTCGTTGAAATGTTAGAGTACTCTTTCTATCAATTAGAATAAACCTCTTTCAATTTATTATAGTCGCATTTTAGTTTTGATTAATCATAAATTTCTTCGGAGTTATAGCAATTAATACGCACTGGTTGTAGGTCACCATAACGGAATAATCAATTATAAAGGTAAGCAGACAAATTTATATTAAACATTTGTAAACTAATTTAAAGTTTAATATATTTGAATTGAATTTGAATTATTTGCGTTAGGTAATCCATTTGTTTCATCACAAATGTGTTTCAACAACATTTCACTCAACAGTAAATGTCCTCTTCTATTTTTATGCCTGGTGACACTTTCGGAAATGTTTTTTCAGATAACATCACAAACAAAGCCCTTGCGTATTCAAGCATGTGTTCCAATTAGTGAATCCAATTGTCAACAACAGCTGTGATCACCTCAGGATATCGGCTGCATTTGATTGTACTAGAATCTGTACATAATGTTTACCTCAGTCTAATAATAAAAATTGAGTTCAAAAGTTTAGCAATACAATGAATAAATATCGCTGCACGTCAGATAAAGAACCTATCATAGATAAGGAAGTTAAATATAGGCAACTATTTTCAATCGTAAATGCAATTTTTAGAGCTAACTCGTTTTTTTTTCGCAAGTGAATAGTTGATACATCTTCCATCTCTCCACACATACTCGTAAATAGAGTGGGAATCGCGTATAAAACACAGTATTCATCTTACTTAAACGCTGAAACTGCGGGCTTGTACGATATTTTAGAGATTGTCTCCCAATAGAAAAATTAGATCTACAGTAGTATGTGTCGTCGAAGTCTGTAGCTTGATCATTTTATTGAGACACATATCGTTTTGTACAGAAAATTTTGGTAAATCAAGCATTTCCATACGAACACGTCACTTCGGAAAAATGCAAACGTCATTTTGCATCGACATCTACAGAATCCACATCAGAAAATAATTCATGATTTAAATAGTTAAAATCCTTTTACAATTCATGAAGCTAAGTTGTGAACTGTTCCTTAAATTGATGTTGCAGAACATATTTTTCATTGATATTTTAGACGATCTTCTCAATGCGAGCGATCTACAATATGAAGCTTTCCCAATAGATCAGACAAACCATTTTTTTCAAGTGATGTGATTTCACTAAACACCTCCTCTTTCGAGACAACACAAGTTCGTTAACCTGTGTGAGCGACATGATGTGTTACTGCAGGGGCATTTCCAAATGAATGGTTCCAACAAAAATGGGCCACAGTCAGATGATAAACCCTAAAACAGACAAGACTTCTTGTCTGCTTTTGATTGAGTTGTGATTTAGGAAGAGTCTAACAAAAAGGAATTTATTTGCTGGACATGCCATTCAAAATACCATGGCCATTCAAATAATAACTTCAGTAGGTTGGATACTATTCAACATTATCGGAATTTTCGCGAGAAGGAATATTTTATAACATTCAATACACAGATCAATCCTGAAACATACGAATGGACACGGCAAATACAACTTGGGATGCAAAGGTGTCAAGCCCACCAATAATAAGTGCACGTCTGTTCAATTAACGAGATGAAAGTGAAATCTACAGTTACCAGAGCAGCATAATTACTATATCGAGTAACAGAAATGTACGAGTACCAACGCCATACATATCAATAAAAAGATAATTGAATACAATTATAATTCTTCGTTACCGAGTTACACAAGTCGGCCTTCCGATATGAATTGTCGTGCCGTAGCACTTCCAGTTGGTAGCCGAAACACGTCATGGGAAAACAATAAATTGTGATTTGCCAACAAGATTTTATCGAACCGAGTAA